>BQNB010108712.1:0-22904 GCA_026074375.1 Tanacetum coccineum
TTTTCCTTCCATTTATAACATTTGAAATTTGAATACTTGCCTCTCTACTATTCTCTCTAAGCTTTCATGGTTGATTATGTATGATTCAAGATAAACAAGACCTAACACTAACTGTAACAGGGATCAACGATACTTTGATCTTAGGGCTAAAACGATCTCAAGTGGTGAGATCGTTGGTGTTTGCCTACTACATGATTAAACACCTTAAAACACATAAAAACGTCTAGGAAACACACAAAACAATGTCTATGGATCTCTTTATATATAGAGTCCATCTAGACTTACAAAGAAAATCTAATTGTATTAGGAAACTAAATCTTTCCTAAACTTGATCTTTATCTTTTTAAGCAAGTCTTTTAGAATCCTCCATCTTCTAGAATTCCATGTAGACGATTTTGATCATTTTGTCTTTTGTTTTATTCTTTTGTATCATCAAATCAATAAATCCCAACACGGTCCTTGGGGTTCAGTCGACCATTGTCACCATCGGTCGGGTTGTAGCAACATTCAAGGTCTAGGTCGACCTTTTGGTGGTTTGGGTCGAGCAAACGACTAAGGTCGACCTTGTGTTTGTGTGTGTTTAATTAAATTAAAGTGTATTTTTGTAGGGTATGTTTTTTGTAGTGTAAGTCGTCTTATAGTGGTAAATAGTCGTATGTATGTCGTTAGAAAGAGAAAGCTGATGCGACATAAAAATGTAAGTCGCTGGCGGTTATTAAAGTGGGTAGCCTTGTAGAATTACATCTGCTAATCATTTTTCCGAAATAAAAAATTTGAAAACCCCAAATCCCTCCGGATCCCGAGTCTAGCTAGTTCACCTGTGCGGTGATGGCGCCAATAACATAAAACATCACTTCCCCACCCCACTACTCTTTTGTTCCTATTTTCAAGGTAACCTCTCCTTCCCACAATCTCCATCTTCATCTGTTTATTTAAAACCCTAATTTTATTTTACAATCTTACAGTTTTCAATCAACAATGACGGCTTCTGATGGAGAAGTGAAATGGTCTGAAGAACATGAACGTCTTCCGTTGAAGCAACGCTTGAAAATGTTGCGGGCTAAAGCTTTATCCGATAACAAAATGTTGTAACTATTTTATTTTTAATATTTAGAGATTAGTGTCTGACTGGTTGTTTATTTGTTTTACAGGTCTCCAGTAGATAATGCTGTTGTGATGATGGAGGATGGTTTACGCCACTCGATGGTAATTATTGTTTTCATTTTTGTCTTATGTTTGGGCACCCGAAATGGTAGATTTTCGGAGCACTTCTTTTGTTTGCTTATTCAGGAAATCGTGTTTAATTTGTAAATCCTATTTTACGACACCAAAATCCACAAATGTTATGCATAGTATTGTTACCACACCTAAATGCACAAATGTTGTTTTCAAAAGAATTTGTTTGGCAATCCAAAAAGGGCTAGCGGCGCAACTTGTGCTCGTTTGCCTTCCACCTCTATGTAAATTAGGGCTGATCACGGTCCAGGACCGGACCGAAAACCGATTTTGTCCAAAACACCGGCCCGAAATGGTCGGTCCGCTCCGGTCCAACAAAGCATAATTGCCGGTTTTGTGTAAGATCGAACCGGACCGGACAGCCCTAATGTAAATCCTATTTTGATGAATACAAATTATTATACATAAAAAAAATCGTAAAAAATACAACGCTATTCGAAAAGTAAGAGTTTGTTTGTAAAATTCATCTATAAAGAGTTTTAGGTTAGATATGTGAGTAAATAAATAACTTTACTCTTATCTCAAATAAGCATTTAGATAACACAAAATAAGCCAAAAGAAATAAGCAATGCCAGAAACCCCCTTTTTTAGAATGTTCTATTGATGCTCAATTTTTTACGTTTATTGTAATGTTAAGATTCATATTAACAGACCAAGTTCTTTGTCTAATCTCATTTGATGGGCTTATAAGCTTATTCATTTGAGATTATGAAGTTTATAAGCTCGTAAGCTCAAGTGTGTAAGCGCATAAGCCTACAAAAATTTCAATTACTAAAACATGTAAATGAATATTTTACATGGATATGTCATGTAAATACTTGTGTGAGGCAGTGTGCTTTGTTTTGTTCTCAAGGAATCTTTAAAATACAGCTTTGTTTTCGTTTTGGTCATTTCATTACTCAATGACAAGTGAACGTGGTGTTGTACTTGGCATTTTTACGTGGTCAATTACCCACTGACCAAATTGAAACACAAGTAGCTTTGCATTATCATTATAATTTTAGCAATATATATCCGGGACGAAATGAGTCTATTGGTGTTTGTTAGACCTACTCATGTCCGGCTTTAACTCAATTATTTATTGATCATGGATGCTCCTTAAGGTTTTTGTAGCATTCATTAGATTTTTTTTATTAGATTAAGTGCTATTGCTGGAACTGCTGTTATACTTAGTCTTTTTATCTTTTCATGCTGTGGTGCATTTTCAGTTATTTAAGGTTAGGTAATCAGTTAGAGTGTAGTATGTGAAGGCAATCTATCAGGTTATCACTGTATATGATAACTATTAAACGGTTACGTGTTTGCTGTCATATGTGAGTTTCTTAGATGATTATTGCCCAGGTAACTGGTTTTTCTGTACCTACTACCTTTTATTAAGTTTTAAAAGGTCATAATGCAGGATTTGCAATATGATGTGGATGTGAGTGAAGAAAGGTCTGACAGTGCCTCATGTGAACAAATTCAACAGTTGAACTACCAGAAGCATTCTAGTGTTGATCAAATTGAAATTCCTGAGGACTTCTTCGAGGAATTTGATCATGTTGTGCTGAGAGAACGGCTGAGAATGCTGCTGTCACGGTCTTCCTCGTATGGTTTTTTTCTTTTCTTTTAATATCCATGCATGTATGGTTTTCTTTTCGTATGGTTTTCTTTAACCTGCTAATGCAAGCATCAAAAGTACTAATGTTGCCTTTCGTCTTCCTTTAACTGATGTTTTTACTTCCTTCTTTTTTAATCGTTCCCAATTCTAATTTGCAGTAAACTTGTGGGATCTACCAGATCCACTCTGAAGGTAATTTAACTTGCCTACATGATATCTATCTATTGTCTTGTGATTCGAACTTTTGATCTGTTTTTTATATCGTTGCTGATTAAGTAGTGTAGCTTGGTTAAATTTCTTTGAAAGCACGTAAGGTAGCAGGGGGTTTTCTGTTAGTTTCCTAGTTTAAAGTAGCAGATTGAGGCTTTATGTTAGTTTTAAATGTGTACTGCATGTGCTCTATACAGAGTTACTTGTTTCAATGCTAGTATTTCATTTGTATGTCGGCGGGGACATTTATCATAGTATTGGCCACAGTTATTGTTTGTTATTGAGCGGGTCAAATGGCCAAAGTTCATAGCTCATAAAAAAGCTCATATCTATCAGTTTTGGAGACAAAAGTTGCATAAGGATGCATATCTATCAGTTTTGGAGACAAAAGTTGCATAAGGATGCATGTTTCATTTTACTTATTTGGAAGCTTGAAAAACCTCAGTTATTTTTAAACACAAAATTAACTTATTTTGCAGCATCTATAACAATTTTCCCATTTTAATTCTGTTTTTCAATCAATGGTTTACATTTTCTTTAATTACTTCTAGTGCAGTTAGCAGTAGCACTAATGCTTTCATTTAAAACAACGCGCCTCAAGTTAGTTTATGCTGCCGCGGAGGCGGCAAAGGGTGGTTGATCATCCTGACTTTTGTGTTATCATCATCTAATTGAGCACCTAAGAAGTTAAGAGATGAATTGTTTGATTCGCTAGTTAGTATGTAAATGCCAATTTTTGGGTCAAAGAGTATCTGGACAGCTAGAAAGAGTTTAAAACTTTTGATTTTCTAGTGGTAATGCATGCAAAACTCTTTTTATAAAGAATTGGTGGTAGAAGAACACCTCTTTGGGGTCCTGCACAGGTTGATAGAAATACATGACAATATCTTAGTCACTGTTTGTTAAATGATGAGGTTTACCTTAAGGTTTTAGATGGTAGTCTAATATGAACAACTGTCTCACCTCCCTCCCACCTAAGCATGTTAACACCTCGTATAGTATTTCAAACCAATGTTTTATAACCCGGGTTGACTCGGCCGGTTTTGAATCGTGAACCGGCTCGAAGACCGGTCCGGATGTTACCGGGTTTTTGCTTGGTTGATAACTGGATTGAACTGCCGGTTTTTTGTTACCCGGGTTGACCCGGTTTGATAAACCCATACGGGTCATGACTTTTTAAAAAAAATCTAACAAAAACTTATTTTTTTCATAAACTTTTCTAAGTTTAATTGACAAACTGAAATGGTGATAATTAATATTAGTTAAAATAGAGTTAAAACTAATTTAAAACACCAAATAATATTGTCTTATTATAGTCTATTTATAACTTACAATCATAAGTTGATTGTTTTTGCAAATCTTTTCTATAATTTCATAGACATAGAACCTAAAAATTAAAACTTTTGAGTAAAGACAATATCTTTCATATGTTCAATTGAATGTAAGATAGATTATGAGGTTTTACAACACTATATATTAGATATATGAAAAAAGTATATATATATGTATAGAACCGGGTTGACCCGGCGGTTGAACCGGTTGAACCGGCGGTTCAACCGGTTGAACCGGTGACCCGGCTACTAAACCGGGTCAATTAGAAAACCGGGTTTTAAAACATTGTTTCAAACTTAATGTACTCTAAAAGTTACACATATAGGGCACATGCTATACCCAGAAGAACGGAGTTTTACAGTGAGCACTTTGAAATTATGACAAAGTATGATTGTATACTTGAAACTAAGCACGTCCACTGGGACTGCATTTTTTTGGCTTGCTTATGAGTTATAAGCACTTTAGAATAAGCATATTCCCTTGTGGTTTTTATAAACAGTGCCTATTTCTTCAATATATAACATTATAACCAAGTAAGCCAATAAGCACTTAATGATCCAAAAACTTTGTAAGTGCTTAATAAGCATCTCAAATATCTGATCCCACCCTTAAGACAATTTTCTTGAAAGATAAATTCCAATTCTAAAATTGTTCAGACCAATTCATTCTTTTAGTTCTTAAGAATTTTATATGCTACTTATTGCTATAAGCTCATCGCTTTACCGGGTATAATGGCCCCTACCTATCTTATTTAATAGAGGTTGCTTGAACATTCATGTTACAGGACCACTCATCAGGTCTGTCTACAAGTTCGGTTGACATGATTTCGCGAGATACCAGAAAATCTAGTGAAAGAAACGATACATGTGGTATAAGATCTGGATCTTTGAATTGTAGTACTGCTGGTGCTCCTACATTGACATATCAACATCAAGGACCTAAGTTAACCGAATCACAAAGGAGGTTGAGTGGGTCAAAAGCTATTAATGAAGTACGTGTGTCGTCAGGTTCCTGTAAGACTCTCCGCACTTCAGCCTTACCTCCTTTTCCAAGTGTAAAGGTTGAACCTCTAGATGAAGAATTAGAAATTCTGAAAAAAGATGCTTTCAACAACCCGTACTTAGGTAACCACAAATCTGTGAAGAGTGAACTTGAAAGCAATTCTGAAGATTTGGAAGATATAATAGATCACATGATACTTGGAGATAGGATTAGATTACTTGCATCAAGAAAAGTGCCCAAGAATGTTGTGTATGAGAATTTTGAGGCAAGCAATGACCATAAGCAGCCTATACTATCTGAGTCTTCAAAGCCGCTCTTAATGAAACAACCACGGAAAAGGAGGAAAACTGTCACGTAAGTTTTCTTTTTGAATCATTGCTTATAAAATCTCATCGATAGAAACTTACTTATTTGAATATTGAATTCAGGAACTCGATTGAAACAGCATTAGAGGAAGATGCACCTGGACTCCTACAGGTACCACTTAAACTTAGTGGCTTGTTCTTTGTATGGATTTTTTGTTTTTAATCATTCTCCATTTACATGCCAGGTGCTAGTTGAGCAAGGGGTTCTAGTTGATGAAATCAAACTATATGGAGAACCTGAGCTCTATGAAGGGTTGGATGAATCACTGGTTGAAGAGAGCTTTTCAGAGCTTGAAGAAGTGATAACAAAGGTCGGCATGAGTTTTACATTAAATTGTTAAAACATGCTGATTATATTTAAAAAAAAACCTAACATATCACTTTACTTCATGGGTGATTTTATTATATTTAATGAGCAGGGGCAAATCCTGATTTGGAAATTTTTGTTTCTTTGTACGATGAGACAGATTTTCCTGAAAAACATTCATCAATTAAGTTTACTTCCAGCAAAGAAATGCAGAGGAGAAAACACCAGTTTATCGCTTGTGCTTGCCAATTTCACTATGGGAAGCAGGTGAGTTAATTTTGATTGATTTGTGTAGCTTAAAGTTTTCTTTGTATTTTACAAGCATCTTCTTTCTTCGTATTTGAAGTGATTGGGTACCTTTGCCATCTTTTGTAGGCACGATACTTACATCTTCGGAAGTGGCCAGTTGAATGGGGATGGTGCCGGGATCTTCAGTCCTTCATTTTTGTATTCGAGAAACATAACAGGTTTTTCATCAATTAACCATGGTCATTATCTGCTTAAAATACCCTACCCAGAAGCCGAGTGTAATAATTATTTTTTATTTCAAATGATACAGAATAGTACTGGAACGTCCCGAATATGGATATGCAACATACTTCTTTGAATTGGTGGATGCATTACCTGTAAAATGGCAGATCAAGCGATTGGTCACAACCATGAAACTTACTAGCTGTAGCAGAATTACCTTGATTGAAAATAGAGCACTGACGGTAACATCTACAAGTTTATTCGATTAATTAAGAACACAATAAATAAGAGGGAACAAATATGTATTTGAAATAACTCTTTATTGGTGCAGGTTGGGGATGATCTGACAGAAGGTGAAGCACGAGTGTTAATGGAATATGGCTGGATACCAGACACTGGCCTAGGTAACCCATTGTGAACTAATGAATATAGTTTTCATAAGACAGAAAGTAATGCGAATGACAGCTCAGATTGTGAGGTCAAAAATTGCAATTTGGCTTACTGATGGTTTACAATGTTAGGAACTATTGGTACCTAAAGGATATTCCAAAAAAACGTTTATCTTGATTAACTGGTGTTGGTCAATGCTTGAAGTCAGTTGGAGCATTATTTGAGTTTAGTTAAAATCCTTAAAAGATAAATATACACATCTGTAGACAAAACACTCATGTTTAGCCAGTAAGAGGGAGGTCGCAAACCTTGGAAAAATGGGTATATTTATGTGCAAGCCAAAAAGGGAAGGGTCGTATATCCATCTTGTTAAATTTGTACATAATTATTGTATACAACGGGAGTAGTTATTACTGGAACTATATTGAATAAAATGATTTAGGATGTAGTAAGCGCTTATATAAAAAAGTAGGGTGAATTTAGACCTGCTGAGCCCAATTGACCTGCTTCTTTTCAGTTTTTTTTTATATTTTTAGTGTTTGACATGTTATCAACAAAATAACAAAAACCCAAAAGACCAGTTTATATGTACATGGTTTCAGGATTGGATCCACACATACTTGAGGGGCTGGTACCCTCTAATTTCTATAGACCAGTGTAGTATAATTTAATTTGTGTATGGCAAGTTAGAATGAACAAGTCATTCCCTCACTCCGCTGAGTATTTATATTAAGGAATACTTAGGATGCTTTTAGTTGAAAGAAAACACCTTTGTTTTTCACAAAATGTTTTGTACAAAACAAGGAAAATAGTAATTTGTGTTTAAATCAAAATTTTTTCATTTAGTTTTCTACAAAACAGAAAATATGCATTTCTCAATTTAACAAAGGAAACTACAAAACACATTTTTAACAAAGGAAACTACAAAACACATTTTTTGTGTTTTCTTTGTTTCTCTTGTAACCCAAGAAAACTATCTCATATGAAAGCGTTTTCTATGTTTTGTGAAAAATTAAATCGCTCCTTTTTTCCACAAAACTGAAAATAGAAGAAAAAATAAAAATTTCTCCAACTAAAAACGCAACCCTTAGTCCTATTTTTTAAAGGTTATTATTAAGTTATTGCATATGAAGATCCAAAGCCCGCTTAATGTTAAAATTGTGTTTGGTTATGAACACCAACATATATTTTAGTTAGTAAATATTGGTTACAAGTTTTTTAGAGGGTTGAACATATTTCTGGATCCGCCACTGCATGGCATGAAAGTGCCAACTCTAGCTGTGACCACTGAATTGTGTTGCCTTGTTATTTCCTCTTAGCACCAGTTGGACGAATGTTAACCGGCTGACATGTGCTTTTTTCACTGATTGCTATTGCAATTTTTTTAATCTGATTGTGAATTCATGGTGCATTTTGAGTTATGATATCCGACCTGAGCAAAGTGTATAATATTTGTTTAGGTGCAACGTTCAAGTGTGGACTACTGCTGATGAACTAATGCTCTTTGCCTTTTGCTGTACATTCTAGCTGATATCATGCTTGGTGCTAAGGAGATTGTATATACAGTCACTCAATGACTCTCTCTCTCTTTTTGAGCAGAGACTTACAACCTGAGGTTCAAGATACTTGCAGATATAGTTCATGCAAAATTAATATTGTTCAAGCATTTTGTTCTTGAGTTAGAGGGCCTTTTTTGATGGGATTTAACATACTAGTAACCATTGTTTAAGGCTACGAGTGCGCAGCGAAAATTGATCTATTTTTGACAAAAAGATTAACACATAATAAAGTAAATAATATAAACATTAAAGTAAATAATAACTTAACATTCTTGATCTTGAACTGAAACAAGTTTTTGGTAAAAGGGACAAAACCACCTGTAAATTATATTAATAACCCAATGCCCAATAAGTACAAATGAATTTACTGAGTTTTACATTAACATCAGCATACAGCTTGAACAACATTTCGAATGACATCCATTCGAAATACAAATTACAAAGCAAATAACACCACTAAGGAAAAAACCACCTATTGGTACAGAAAACAAAAGAGAAAATACAATCAGTCTAAAGATAATAAATTCGGTAAATCCTATAACCTAAGCATGAAGCACTTAACCAAAGCATAGTCTACTTTGACAATATAATGGGCAACTAAGAACAGTGCACAGTTCACCATTAATAGTCAATCTTAAGTCAGCTAGATTTCATTTAACTCGTCATTCTCGAATATCTAGCACCTAAGGATTAATAAAGGAACTATCAATCTTAACAGAACAAATTGAAATCTTTCACCTATACAAAGGCTAAGAAAAGATGGTTCTAACTATTCAAGTCTGCCATAACTGATACTCATCTTCCACTACAAAACAACTTTGACTTTTCACTATAACCATTTCCTTCACTAGGTCACTTACGTAAGTATTATCTCTGGATCCTAGAACAAGGAGGTAATAACTGGGCATAAAAGCACAATACAATCATAGAACGCACGAAGTATATTGGAGATCTTCAAATAGAACATTATATACACACAGCTGCTACGAATCCTGGGGAGGTTGGACAACGATAAAAAGGTATTCTTAAAGCACATCGAAACTAGCTAACGCTCTCACTCATATTTACAGGAGTCAAATAACTAGTACACTTTAATCCAGCAAAGTAATGGGCAGTAAACTGTCGTTACAATCGGCATTCGGCGCTCATATGGAATTGGGGGGGTTGCGAATAAGGAATGTCCACGTAACTTATAAATAAAGGCTAACACTAAACACTGACTTAAAGGTGCATACTATTACACTCTCAAAAACTATAAAATTAAAAATCATTATTTGTTGTTTTTGTTTTTATAAGCTAAAACTACGTACATGCACAAGTGAAACAAGGAAGTAGTTAATTCAACAATCTTACTTCTCGTCTGACATCTGCACTCCACGTTTCAGCTCTTCCGGTGGGATGCTTTGCATACCGAGGCGGTTGATCAGAAATTCAAAGCGTTCTTTCGCGAGTGCTTTAGTGAAGATATCCGCTAGCTGATAATTAGTCTTAACAAAGTAGAGCTCAACAACCTCATCTTCAACTTGCTCTTTAATAAAGTGGTATCGAACAATGATGTGTTTCGTCCTTGAGTGTTGCATTGTGTTGCAAGATAAAGCAATGGCACTTTTTAAGTCGGAGTACAATGGGATCTTGTTGAAGTTAAATCCATAGTCAGTTAACTGTGAATGCATCCAGAGAATTTGACCACAACAACCAGAAAAGGATATATACACAGCTTCAGTTGTTGATATTGCGGTACACTTATGTTTCTTGGATGACCAGCTGACAAGCTTTTCTCCTAGGAACTGTGCACTTTTCGATGTACTACATCTTGTATCTTGACAACCTGCATGATCAGCATCTGCAAAACCTGTTAGATTAAAATTGGTTTCCTTTGGATACCACAGACCCATATTAATGGTTCCTTTTAGGTATCGAAGGACCCGTTTAACTGCAATTAAGTGTTTTTCAGTAGGCTTTGCTTCATACCGGGCACACATGCAGACGATAAAAACTAGATCAGGGCAACGTGCTGTGAGGTAGATTAGGGATCCTACCATTTCTCGATAACGATTTGGGTCAACTAGAATCCTGTTTAGATCCTCATCAAGTTTTGACAGCCCCACCATGGGGATGTCAACATCATCACATTGGTCTAAACCATACTTTTTGAACATTTCAAGAGCATATTTAGATTGATTTAAGAAGATGCCTCTAGGACTTTGAGAAATTTGAAGTCCAAGAAAAAATGACATTTGTCCCATCATTGACATCTTAAAACGTTTGCTTATTTGATTTGCAAATTTATCACAAAAGATTAGATTAGTGGAAGCAAAAATTATGTCATCAACATAGATTTGTACCAGTATGAGATCATTTCCTTCCTTCAGAAATGTCATCTTCACATCCATCTGAAATACTACCATATTCTTATGTGCAGCGTATGCTAAGAATATTCTGGTGGCTTCAATGCGAGCGACAAGTGCAAACATTTCTTCAAAGTCAATCCCCTCTTCTTGATGATAACCTTTTATGACTAACAAAGCCTTATTTTTTAGCACGCCGCCATATTCATCAAGTTTCACTTTAAGATCCACTTTAAGCTGATGATCATAGCTTTGTCTGGTCTTGATACTAATTCCCATACTTCAATCCGCTCAAACTCATGAATCTCCTCTTACATAGCTTCAATCCAACTAGATTCGATCATGACTTATTTGTAATTCTTCGGCTATTCTTTAGCTAAGAAAGCATGGAAATAGCACCATAAAGCATCGATAGAAAGTTGACGTCTTGTAGAAATAGGTTTTGATGGATCACCAATGATTGTTGTAAATGGATGATCTTTTGTCCATCTTTTTATGTAAATTAGAGGTTGTTGTAAAGTGTGCATGTTTGAAGTGTCTACAATCCTTGATGATGACTTAGCTGAGCTAGTGTCTAGAAGAGCAAATGGATTTGTAAATGTATCACTATCAAACTATGTAACTTCTTCATGTAGTTCAACATTTGTATAATTGATTGGAGAGTTTGTTGCTTCAATGTCTGGTGAAGTACTTGGAGAGGGAGCATCTTTATCAATCGAAGTAGAAGAAGACGCTATGGCTGTATCTGATGGAAGTAGAGTTGCAGCAGAAATGGGGGTAGATACAGAACTTAGAGGTTTGAAGTATTCATCGAACATTGGTTGAAACAACAAATCCCAGTCATTCTTTGTAGGAGGTTTAGCTGATGTTGACGCAGCTTGGTTAAGTACGAGTTCTGAACTAATGTGTCTAAAAGTCAAACCATTAAGTTCGGGCCCTGAACCGTGTTGTATAGAAGCCATCTGAGTAAGTTCATCAAATTGTACGTTCATTGTTTCCATTATTTGTTTGGTCCTTTTGTTGTAGATCTGGTACGCCTTCTTGGATGGTGAATAACTGATGAAGATTCCAATATCTGCTTTAGGCTGAAGTTTCCCATGAATCCTTAAAATCATTTGTTGGATAACATAAAGCACCAAAAATGTAAAGATACTTGAGTTCTAGTTTGCGATCTCTAAGAAGTTCATATGGAGTCTTATTGTAACGGGGTATGGATAAGGGAGCGGTTTTGAGTATAACATGCAGTACCTACAGCTTTAGCCCATAGAAATAACGAAGATTTGGAGAAAATAAGCATGGTCCTTGCAGCCTCTACCAATGTGCGGTTACGCCTTTCAACTACGTCGTTCTATTGTGGAGTACATGTAGTGGATGTATTATGAGTAATTCTAACCTCTTCCGTGTAATTCCAAAAATTTTGATTAATAAATTTAGTGACGTTGTTGGTATGAAGATATCTTACTGTAGCATTAACATTGACTTGAGCTTGCTTCAAAAATTTGATGATAATTTATGTAGCTTCATCTTTCGTTTTCAAAAACTTCACCCAAGTAAACCGAGAGTAATCATCAACGATGACAAGAATATATCTTTTCTTGTTTATACTTTCTATCCACATCGATCCACATAAATCCATATGCAACATTTGAAGTTTCTCATTTGTACTAGGTTTAGGCTTATGTGGATGGGATTCTTTTTTTATTTTACCCATTTGACATGCCGAACACAGATGATCTTTAGTATACTTCAATTTGGGTAACCCTTTGACAAGACCTTGTTTAGCAAGCTGATTGATGGAACCGAAGTTTAAGTGAGACAGTTGACGTTGCCATAACCCAGATTTTGTCTTTGAGGCTTTGGAGAGTAGAAAAATTAGAGAAGACTTCATCATATCCGCCATTGAGATTGTATAAAGATTAGAACCACAAGATCCCGATAGTAGATTAACACCTTCCAAGTTCCGTACAAAACAAGTGTGTTTACTGAAAGCTACTTCGAGATCCGAATCACAAAATTGCCCAACAGAGAATAGATTATGACCAAGTCCTTCAACGTAGTAAACACGTGAAATAAGAATATTCCCCATTTGTGAATCTCCATATCTCATAATAGCTGCAAAATGATTGTTGCCGAATCGAACCGTACCAACAAACATGGAAACAAAATTGATGAGCTTATCACGGTGTCCAGTCATGTGTTTGGAACACCCAAAATTTAAGTACCAAAGAACAATTTCTACAATCTGCATAAAATGAAAGAAGAAAACATATTTACAAAAGGGTGGATCCCCAACTTTTGATTGGGATCCCGGTTGTTAGTGATCCTAAGTGACTCCTAGATAGTCGAAATTCCAAAATGATTGTTCTGGAATCGCAAAGTTTCTTACAAAGGAAAAATTGGGAGGATTGAATGGATGACCATATATATTTATATGAGCTCTTAGCAGTGAATTTTTAGCAATGGAATATCTCATTCTTGTTTCTGCACTAGGAGCTACAGCAGGAATCCTAATGGTGTGGAGTCTATTTCTTGAAGGCACTGTTGTGGCAAGAGAGGTTTGAATGATATTTATTTCCATATTAAAGATCCTACCAGTTGGTTTCCATTGTTTCTTTTCTTTTTGTTTGACAGATTTGGCCTTTTTATGTTTTTGTAAATTTTTTAGATATTTAACGACACAAACATCATGATTTGCAGAAAAATAAACATTCATTATAAGATAAGCAAATAGTATCAGAATTCTTTGATAAAGCAACATTCTTAACATTTGCATTACAATCTAAAACATGATTATTCTTATTAGCACTAGACTTAAACTTCCTAGGTTGGGCTTCTACTTTATTCTTCTTGCTTCTACTTGATGGTTGCGGGATCCTATCATTCTTTGTATTTCTCTTAGGCTTTGATCTGCTAGCATTAGTAGAGCTTATTCTTCCTGTAGAAGGCAACATAGTGTTGTCAGTCTTTCGAGTGTTTTGCTTTACTACATAATTTCCTGTGATTGTCTCAATTGTCTGTTTTGTTCTAGATGCATCTACGTAAGGCTTATTGTTCTTTTTATGGCTTGTAGCGGGAGCCCACTTTTCATTCCCGCTTTGAGTGAAAGGGCATGAGGCACTAACATACACTAACAGTTCTTGAATTCGCTCAGCAAACTTAGAGGCATGACCTATATGTTCATCTAAAGGTTTTAATGCTCTAGCTTCTTCTAATAATTCTTGTAGTGTTGCTACGTGCTCCTTAGTGACTTTTAGATAATCGCGATGCACAACCCTATTGTTCTTAAAGTACGCATTGATTGGTTCAGACTCAATCTTAAGCAAACCTGGGGCAAGAACTTTTGTGCATTTTTCAATTATCTTGTTGGTAGTCAAGTGTGAAGTGACTGATTTTGATAAATCATTTTTCTCAACAACTTTAGGAATAACCTTTGATTTAGGAAGCGGAGTTACTGAATAAAGTTTAGTTCCTGAAGTTGAAGGTTTAGAAAGCTTAGTATTCACACTTGTACCATTATGATTCATTTGAGATTCAAAAAACTTTCCTTTTAACTGTGCTCTTAACTTAGTTATTTTCAGAGGGCTAGGAGAATTAGGGATTATTAAATTATTACATACTTACTCCTTCCCTATTTGCTCTAGTTATATCCATAATTTCACATTATAAAATAGTTATAGGTTTGCATTGTAATCACACTTTTTGTATTTCTAAAAGGGATCACCAAAACGATAATATAAAAGAGTGCTTTGATCTTAAGGGTGTTTCGTTTTGAGGAATGACAGAGAATTGAATTACAACAGAGAATAATAATGCAGAGAATGACAATAACCTGAAGAAAGAGAACTTGTTCCCTGTTTGGTGGCAAAATAGAGGGGGGAAAATATTTTTTCAAGCAGTGAAATGGATAGCTAATTGACTTTACTTGTTTGGTGTGCACGGAGATTGAATATTTGTTGTACAATATAAAATAGTTACACATAACATGGGTGCTCTCTTTCTTTTTTATTCAATGGTTTTATACACATAAACAGAATAAAAAGGATCGTAAAGTTAAATAATTTAATATAATCTTTGTTGTTAATCATGTTTAGAGTATCCATTGTGTAAATATAAGACGGTTGAACCAGTATAGTCATTTAGGCGATCTCAGCTTTTTGAGATTTAGAAACTAGTGGAAACTTAACTCACTTATATTAAACTATCGGCACCATGAGAACTCAACAGACGATACTTGGACAAGCCTCTACATCTACATCAGTTTTGTAAGCTTTAGGTTATGATGAGAATTAAGGACAACACCAAATTCAATAATATTCACCATAATAGTTTTCTAATACAACATATACATAAATAAACAAGTCTTCATATGTGACTTGGATATAGATATATGTGATTAAAAACTTGCTTTATTTTATCAAATGTTACTAAATCACCTTCTTCACATCGTTCTTCCGTTTCTCAAACATGAAAGTTGGTTTCATCTTATTATCCTATATCCATTATAGTTCAAATTTCATGAACTCATTTTTTTTATTTTTTCCCTCATTCGCCCTGGTATTCACGACCCATAGAACTATTAGCCACAATCTCATTTTCACCCAATGAAAACATCGATTATTGGTGTTTCTCGTTGTCTAACCCGTATCCTTTTTAAAAATGCAAAACCTTAAAATATGATTTTTTCCTAGATATGTGTTGAACATTGGGAAAACAATTCGGTTAAAGAATCTTCGATTTTTGGCTTTACCGTTAGACAGCTATAACATGTTTATTATGCAAATTAATTTTCACAAAAAAATTGTTGTTTATGGGCACTATGATTATAATACACCTCCTAAAACTACCTGACTTATCCAAATACAAATATTTATGGTACTCAGTTTTCCCTAAACGGGGATAGGGTTTTTTTTGTGTGGCAGTTAATTAACAAAAATGAAGTATACATTTCCTTATTTAGGGATGAACAAAACTTTCATTAACACCTATAGCCAATTAGTATTTAGAATGTAGATGGAGAGTCAAAATGTTGTTGGTTGCCATTGAGATTTAGAAGATAGGTTTTTTCAAATTTGTTGATTGTTGCAATGTGCCTTTGCCACAGTGCATTGATGCTGTACATACCCTTCTTTTTTATGGTTCATTTATTCAACTATAAGAATGTGAAGGGAGGAAAGGCTTATTGTTAAAAAGTATAATCTCAGCATTCTTTAGTTTTTGTGAGGAATGAAAATCACGGGGTTGAGAATGTATCAACTTAGTCCTTAGTTTCCTTTTCTTAGTGTTGTTAACAAACATTGGATGTCACTCTCTATCTCTCGTTTCTCACCTTTCCATTCCTTCATGCCAATCATGCCCTTAGATCAAAAGATTTTGATAATGCTAAGAGGAATGTATGAGAATGGCTTGAGGAAAACATAAGAAATGGCTTGCTTTGTAGGCAAAAATGGCTACCATTTACCCAAAAATTTGGCGGATCCCTTCCAAAAGGGATCCTAACAGTGTTAGGCAAGGGTTTCGGCCACTGAAATGAAAATCCAGATTTTTGGATTCATATCTCCAAAAATCTGTTTATCTTCCATGATCCCTTGGCAATATATAAAAATATTTTGATGTAACAATACATAAAAGTCAGTATTATGTTGATGGTCCTGCATGATGTATAATGTTTTTTTAGTGTTTAAGTAATTTCCAAAAATTGATTTGTAGTAACTTTGTGTTAATTGTATTTATTCGTATGGTTTGTAAAAAAAAATAATTTGTGTAGTTACTTAGTAGTGTAAGTAACAAAACTAAAATAGTTTGTGTTACATTTTAAGCTTAACGGGGATTATGTACAAAAATCTTGAGTTTATTCATAATATATGTAGTTTGGGTATAATAGTTGTAGTGAGTTAGAAATACTATTAGTATTAAACTATGCATTTTATTTTCCACTTAAAATGGAATTTATGATTGTTATCGACCAAATCATAGAAAGATCATGAAATAGTAATAATCGGTCTTTTCGGCTTATTTGTATTTACAAATCACTTAAAGTTTCTAGATAATCAAGATCTTAGAATGTTTTTGTCTTAGTAAGTCAATAAACAAGAGGTTAGGTATATGTAAACCCACTTTGTACAATATAAGCATCGGAAGCTAATCTTGGGGTATTACTTCATTGATCAACAACATAATCATCGAAATGCACCAAAAGAGACGTTATTAATAATGTTTATGTTATCACATTCATTTGCACTTTCAGAGTTTTATCAATGGCATGTGGTCCCTAAATCTAGAAACATAAAAATTGTGAATGATAACAAGTTTTAGCCATCTCATGTCCATGCCATCCTTGCTAATAAGTTGCTCAATTACCTGAGATAACAAGCATTATAAAAGGGTCAAACAAAGCGTTGGTAAAATTCATTGGTTTGTAATGTATTGTTTGAATACAAGTTTATACGTGATTAGACTGCGTATTGCAATGGTACTTCATTCATGGGGAAACTGTTTTTTATTGCATCTAACTCATGACATCAATACATTTAACAAGGGAAATCACCGTAGTGATATTGGTTAGTGGACAGATGTCCCCGTAGTAAAGGTTAAACTTGACAAGGTACCTCCATTAGGTCAATTTATAGTGCGTTTGGCTACACAAGCCATTTGG
This sequence comes from Tanacetum coccineum, assembly GCA_026074375.1. Taxonomy (NCBI): domain Eukaryota; kingdom Viridiplantae; phylum Streptophyta; class Magnoliopsida; order Asterales; family Asteraceae; genus Tanacetum; species Tanacetum coccineum. Next base: position 17,473 of record BQNB010108712.1, read on the forward strand.
GTTCCAAAGGGAGCAGTCACCCCATTAGATCTATTTCACAATATTCGTGTTCACTCGCAATGCAAGTTTAATTTATTGAGTCTTGGATATTTGTAAATAATGGCAATGGAAGCTACTTAGGCATATTATTTATCTGGGTAGAATACATTTAGAATTCATTTTAATCATGGTTTTATATCAGGTATCACGGTTTATAAAGTTTCAAAAATTGAATATGGGTTATGATATTCATTAAGCACTTTGAAAGTATTCTAGTTTTCGTTATTAGATAAACGAGGTATGTAATAGAGTTTGTAAACAAGCTTTCGTTTTCCCTCACGGGTTTATAAATAAACATTCAAATGATTGAAAAGCACAGTGGGCTATGAACCACTGATAGGGTAGAGGTATTAATATTTGAATGAAAGATTACGACCTTATCATAATCTATCAGGAATGGTTGATATAGCCATAATGATTGTAAAAAGCCACATCACGCAACAGAGTTAATTTGCTTAGTCTTAGGAAAGATTGTACTCCTAGAACTTTTAGTTTTATAGGGTTAGGTGTTTGTATTGATGAATTTGGTTGTATTCGGCTTCACGTGTTCGGGCCGGCCATAATTATTCAGAAGTCTATTCAGTAAATGTTTGAGGAGCTAGGCATCATTTATGGCCACTTTAAAATCGTTAAATCCCAAAACTCAGTAGACGTAATACCAAGATGATAATCCTTAATTTGAAGCTCCCTAGTATTGTTGATATGATATAATCGGTTTTTTTCTTTTAAGCGTTTTTAATCATAATATGGAAATGTTTAAGAACGAGATAGCGTTTAAGTTAAAGTTATGTCTTGTAAGGTTTCCTTTTTTTTTTTTTTTTTTTTTGTTTTATTTTTAAACAATGATTTTTTTACTTTTTTGTAACACCCCATTTTGACATTCTTTAGCAGCAGAGAGATAATTCTGGTATACTTCAAGGGTACAATCAGTCATATTCATAGAAATCACGAATTAAAAAAAGACAGTGGTTTTACAAATAAGGTTTATCATTCATTATTTCTTTCAGAGTGTTTTTACAAACGTCGATGGTTCCCAAAATCTATATAATAAAGTTTGAGATGACGTATGATAATGGTTTTTCCTTCGTCATGTCCTCGCACTAAGTTTTTTGCATTTCGTGTTGCCATTAGTTACCTGAGATAAAAACATGCTAAAAAAGTCTAACAAAAGGAATAAGTGAAATCCATTAGGTTTAAGTAATATAATTTTGAATGCAAAATGTGATATCTTGGGTTAGTTGTATCAACCACACCATGTATAGTTTGATTAACTTAAATTTTGTATTGCCATTTAGTTCATGTATAAGAATGCGCCTCTTTGGTATAATGTTAATATTGTCCCTCAGCGGGCACCTTATGCCAAAATTCCCGCGTTGATTTCTAATGATGTGCAATTGTAGTTATGTTACTGGATACACAACGGGAGAGTACGAAAAACCAAATATTAATTCCCAACATTCTGCGCTTATACGATGGTAAATTAACGGTTTCATGATTATGGGGACTTTTAACAGGCCAAAGATGTTTTTTTATAAACAACCGTTAGGAATAGTAAATTCGAACACTAACTATGTAGAATTAATTGCTTCATGTTTATAGCTTGTACCTCCCTCGCGGGTTATAAATAATGTGAAAAGCGAGTTTTCGAACTCACCTGAACAGTGGTATAGGGAAATGGAATAGCTAATGTATAGGGAATGAAAGTAACGGCTTCTTCACACGGGCAATCAACAGGACAACCTGGCGTTAAATATGGGCAAGTCTTAGTTTGATTGTTTATATTAAGTCTTTTGGATTTTGATGTTGGTTTTGATATAAAAAAGTATCATTAACACCGTTGGGCCATCATAGTTTTAGAGTTCATTCAGTAAACGTTTTTGGAGATAGGGCACTTTAAATCGTTAACCCAACAAATCAGACAGAACGTAGGTAACAAGATGAAACTTCTTAATATGAGCTCCTTAGTATTGGGTTTGATATGGATCCGGGACATTGATTTTGAAAGCACATCGATGAAGAATGATATCAAAGGATTAGAACGTAAGCAGTTTTTAAGCATTTTATTCATGGTTTGGAGAGGTAAGCACGAGTGAGCGTTAATTAAAGTTATGTTTGGTAATGTTTTGAGTAATGTGATTTTATTCTTTTTCAAATTGTTAAATTTTAGTCCCTGGGTTGGGAAAATAATGCAGTTGACCCCTGAGGGTTTGCTTTTTTCAGATTCTGGTACTTCATTTTTTATTGATATACCACAAGTAAACCTTGTACTTTAAAAAGTGACTTAATTGACCCTATGTAGTTTTTAACTTTGAGTTATAATTGTCATTTTAGTCCTTTTAGTTTATTAGGTTTGAAAAATTTACGATTTATATCCCGTTGCATGGATTATAAATTACAAAACATGTCCAAATTGCCATGCATAGGCTTAATTTAACATTTAAATAGTCATTTATAAGTTATAATTAAATATAATTATTTGTAGATTTAAACATAACATTAGTTTAATTTAACGTTCGTTCAAGTTTCAAAGGTAAACGGGATCAAATTAGGGTGTTCAAATGAAACGCTTCGGGTTTTTAGGTCCACTCTTTATTTCAGCCGAATTATCAATGAACTGATTTTAATTTAATATAAAGTATATTAGGATAGATGTATAACTATAGTTTTCAAGTGTAGTCATAGTTTAAGTAAATAAAACATGAAATTAGGGTTTAGGGGTGTACGGGAGGTTTTGGATCATAAAAAAAAAGGCTTATAAACTTTGGTTTTTGAGTTCCAAAGCTTTATTTTTGATTTTAGCAAAAAAATATGAAATTATGATGTTACATGAATTATTATATAATTTAAAAAATAAGCAGATATAAGCTCGGTTTGTGAACTGCGTTTGAGCTTATAGCTTTGAAACGGGTCAGAATTGGGACTTTCGGCTTTGTACAGCCTCAGAATAACGACTATCGGGAACTTAGTTTCTTGGTTTCTTTTGTTCCTTTCGGTACTTGAGACTTCTTAAGATATATTAGAATTCTTATGGAGCAAGGAGTTTGCTACTATGAAGGGTTATAGAGGAAGAACGTTGAGGGGATGAAGAAAAATAAACAAGGATGGTCTATTTTTTATACTTGTGCAAGTTCAAGGAGAGTAAGCAAGGCCTCATTTATGATCTAGACACATGTACATGCTAGTATGAGGATGTGTGATAGGCGAGGAAAATGAGGAGTGGAAGGCTAGGAGCTTGATTGATGTGTTGGATGACCCCCTTGCTGCCGCGGTTGAAGAGAAGAAAAAGAGAGGCCATGTGCTCTCATATTTGACCATGGAGTAGTCAAAGTTGCTTAGTAAGCTTCTACAAAGATTCTAAAGGTCATTCCTTGGGTGGTCATTCTTAACTGGTGAGTGAGAGTTTTAAAATGGGTCAAAATGAGTTAGAAAGGGTGCGGCGTCAGTTTTGGGCTCGACTTGGTTTTCTAAAAGTTTTTTCCAAGGTACATTGTGTTTATAATGATTAAGGATAGATGAAATAGGTTGTTAAGGTCTGGTATTAAAGTAATTAGCGAATATTAGCAATTAGTTTGGGTTAAAACGGGTTAAAATTGAAGAAATGGGAGTATGGGTTTAAGTAGGGCTCGTTTAGGGTTTTCATGGGTTTCAAAGCTTAAAATTCGCATATGAATGCAATGTAATTGTTAATATGTGTTCATGAGGCTTATATATTGGATAATTAACAAGAAATGATAAGTGGTTTGAATTGAAATGGATAGAAAATGAGAAAACGGGTCAAAATGATAATTAGGGCATATTTAGGGTTTTCTAGATTCGTTAAGATTTTATAGGCTTTGATTTATTGCACATTGCCAAGTTAATGATAGATAATGATTTGTAAACTCATTTTATGAGTTTACAATGGCCCTTGGTTGGTTATTTGGGATTATAATGGTTTAAAACGAGTAAACGGGTTAAATGAACCAATTAGGTATATTTAGGGTTTCTAGGATATGTTTTACGTACAAGTGAAGTAAAATGATAACGAAATGATGAAATAATGATTGAATAGGATTGATATGATTGTAAAATAAGTTTTTACAACTTATTTTAGTGTTGGTTTGGGTTTACAATGGATAAAAGCCAAGAAACAGGTCATGGTTTAGAAACAGGTCATGGTTTAGAAACTAGCTTGGTTTTAGGGTTTAGGGTTTTGAATTAGGATTTTGAGTGTAAAAAGATGTATGAAAGCTTATGAATAGAATATTTAGGGTTTACATCTTGTAAAATGAGTGTAGTATCTTGAACATAAGTGATAGCGAAGAAATGAGGATGAAAACGGAGGTAAAACGGCTATTTAAGGGATTGAGCTTAATGTCTTATGCATTGAGCTTTTAAGGACTTGTACTTTGACTTAAAGAGGTTATATATTTCAGATGAGATGTTATATTACTTTTACATATACTTTAGTAGCTTGTGCATTCACTTTAGGGGTTAACCCTTCCATGAGATTAGGGTTTAGGGCATCCGATAATGGTTCAAAGCCCGTTTTGATATGATGTTGCAAATGGTACTTTTTAGGAATAATGTACCTTGTAATAATGATATTATGATATTGACTTGATATGTTATGATGTTTTCTTGACATATATGAAGATAGGATTTCCATATGTAGGTTGTTCGAGTCTGTTAACTTGAGTTATGCAGGTTACATTGCATATTGAGATATTGGCAAAGTAATGTAATGTAATAAAGCGAAAAATTTCCCTGAAAAAGGTGAGTTCATATATAACTGATAGATTGTACATCATCTAACTTAATAGATGGATATTTACATTTATGAAAATTGTGGGTTGTTATAGTCTCCACCCCTTACAGAAATCTCGTCCCGAGATTTAATTGAACTTGAAGTGATGATTGAAAATAGATGAGGATATTTGGCACGAATTTCGTCTTCACGTTCCCATGTAAACTCTGGTCCTCTTTTAGAGTTCCATCGTACTTTGATTATAGGAATACGACTTCGCTTGAGTTGCTTGATCTCACGGTCCATAACTTCTACTGGTTCTTCTACAAAGTTGAGTTTTTCGTCGAGTTGAAGTTCTTTCATTGGAATAACGAGAGATTCGTCGGATAAACACTTCTTGAGATTTGAAACGTGGAAAGTATTGTGGATACTACTAAGCTTTTCAGGAAGCTCTAGTTTGTACGCCACTGGGCCAATTCGTTCAAGAATTTTGAATGGTCCAATGTATCATGGATTAAGCTTTCCTCGTTTTCCGAATCGAAAGATACCCTTGCGAGGTGATACTTTCAACATAACACGAAGCCCAGCAAACAGGTGATCTACACTTTCGTCCATAAAGTGCTTCGAACGGTGCTGCCTTAATACTGGCATGATAACTGTTGTTGTA
>BQNB010108713.1:0-22904 GCA_026074375.1 Tanacetum coccineum
TTTAAGTTCTTTTCGAATTTTAGGCAAATACATTCCTTGAGTGGGAGGGGGTAATGATGGATCATCATTAAGAAATGCTTCAAGAAGATGAATGTCCCCCTCCGAGTCGTAAGAAGAGTGATCAACTTCCGGTGAAGTTGGATCATCTTCAAGAGCAAGGAAAGCGTCGACTTCCTCGAGAAGAAAATCACTATCCCCGAAGGGAGTGGGGGTCGGAGAAGAGGTAGAAACGATCGGGTCATAATAAGGAGTGTATTGGCCACTCGCGATCACATCGGAGAAACCGAGAACTTCTTGAGAATACTCCTCACAAGCCATATCAATGACGTCTATTCGGTTAACCGAATTATCATCATAGATAGAGGAGTATCTCAAAGTTTGATCAAGATTGAATCTGGTCTTTAAGAAGGATCTCCCGAGAATTAGGGGAACTCGGGGGATCAGCATCAAAGTCTACGACTACAAAGTCGGCCAGGAATTAGAACTTTCCTATTTTTACGTAGACATCTTCGGCGATACCGATCGGTTGAGAAATTGATCGGTCTGCAAGTTCAAGAGTCATACAAGTAGGAGTGAGCTCCGGAAGAGAAAGCTTTTTACATACGAATAATGGCATGAGATTTATGCTAGCGCCAAGATCAGCCAAGGCTAAGCACTCATCCATTTCGGGAAAATCACACGGTATAAGAAATTTGCCGGGGTCTCCAAGTTTTTCGGGTAAATTATTGAGGATAACCGCCGAACAATGCTCATTTAAAGGCATTCTAGCCATTTCACTTAATTTTTATTTGTTTCCAATTAAAGCTTTAAGAGTCGAGGCAAATTTAGGCATAAGAATCAAAGCATCCATGAGGCTAATTTCGAAACTCAAATCTTTAAAGATTTCGTAGAATTTCTCAATTTGGTCGTTAGCTTTTTCACGGCGCCTTTCATTATTACGTCTCGAAGGATACGGAATCGACGGTTTCGGGTTAGGCATCGGAGCACTAACGGGATCAACAACGGGCTCGGAAATTAGTACATGATTTTCAACTTGGACAACCAGAGATTGGACGTCTTCGGTACTTCCGTTATTAATAGGAGGCACCATGTCCTTTGTCACCTCGGTTTTACGTTCCACTACTTTAGAAGGAGAAGAAAAAGTAGTAGGAATCATGGGTCCTTGATAAGCAACACCACTTCGGGTGGTGATACCTTTCAAATCTTCCCTCGGGTTAGTAACGGTGTTACTCGAAAGTGTTCCCGAACCCGAGGATGAAGCGGTATTCATTTTCATGAATTGACCAAACATATTCTTAAGCTCAAGATTATAATTGGTTAATGTAGTTATGTTGGTTTGCATATTTTTCAAAATGGCATCATTTGCGTCCATGTAGGTTTTGAATTCATTAGTCTTCTCAACTTGCGGTTGAGGAATCGGAGCTTGATGAACCGGAGCTTGGTAAGGCGGGGCTTGATAAGCTGGAGGCGGGTTTTGAACACGACTAGCTCCTTGAAAGAATTGGTTTCGACAGTTGTTTCCTTGATTCCTATTTTGGTAGTTTTGATTTTGATTGCTTCGGTTTTAATTTTGATTCACATTAAACCCCGGTGGTCCGAGATAATTGTCCGAACGATAGCTAAGCAGATTACGGTTACCTTGAGGTTAGTAAGAATTACCACCTTGATTACAGGCTCTCGCAGCATATACGTTCTGAGTTTGGCCAACGGTGGCTGGACAATTATTGTAAGAACGAGGACTACCACAAGTTTCGTAACTCGGTGTTACGAAATTAACTTGTTGGTTCGTTTGAAGCATTTTTATTAAATTCTTGTTGATTTATGTAATTTCAAGCTTAAGGGCTGCTATTTCTGGATTAGAAGAAGTCGTAGAGCTCGATGACTCATTCCATTGAGCGGAAGTATCCCAATCATTATGATGGGCGGTCATATTCTCGATGAGATCATAGCACTCTTTGGGTCTCCTTTTCATAAAGGTACATCCGGCAGCAGCATTGATGGTATCACGATGTCTTAAAGTTAACCCGTTATAGAAAGTATCTATTTGAGTTACGGGTAACATGTTGTGGTTAGGACATCGATCAATTGAAAGCTTATAACGTTCCCATGCTTCGAATAACGACTCATCGGGTTCTTGACGGAAATTTGTGATATCGTTTCTCAACTTGGTCACCATAGAGGGTGGGAAGTATTTTCCGAGAAAGATTTTTGCCATTTGGTCAAAGATGGTGATAGAATTCCTTGGCAAACGATCAAACCATTCGGCGGCACGATGTTGCAAGGAGTAAGGGAAGAGATATAGACGAAGGGCGTCATCGGAGACCCCATTCACTTTCATACTTTGGGTGACATGCAAAAATTTGTCAAGATGCTTGTTGGCATCATCACCCGGTCCACGAAATGGACACGAATTTTGAACTTGTTGAATCATGTCATTCTTAAGTCCAAAATTCGTTGCTTGAATTGCAATTGGGGCAATTGGTCCACCCCGACCATTCAAAGACGGTTGGCACAACTCCTCCATCGTTCGGAGGTCAGGAACGGGTAAACCGGCTCCCGCGGGAGGTGGTCCGTCATCACCGTTTCCGTTAGCGGCCATATTGATTTCTTCAAAATTGTTCAAAAGATTAGGATCAACGCGAGTTCTTCTTCGAATTGTACGTTCGGGATCTTCGAGAGGTGGAAAGAGATTCCTAGTCGAAGATCGAGTGCTCATGCACTAAAAAGAAATATAAAAAGAGAAATTATACTAATTAATTTTTTTTGGCTTTTTGGTTTTTCAACAATTGATTCACAAAGATTTATTTTAATAACGGACAATGAGATAAGACAACTTAAACCTAATAATCAACAAGCTTCTCGGTAACTCTCTAAAAGAAAAACGCACAAAGGAGCGGAGGAGTAGGAAAGCGCGAAGCTATTAAAAACCTTTCTCCTTTAGGGTCGTAGTTCCTCGGAACAACCCTCCTTATACCCCTCTTTGAGTTTGTTTATCTTTCAAAGGTGAACCGTACCTCGCAAGTGACACAAAAGGTAAGTTTTTGAATCTTTGGTTCAGGAACTTATTAATGATAATACTTCAGTTGAAAGTATTATATTGATGGTGATTTTTATTGATAATTATGGACAATGTTTTTATGTTTTTGGTTTTTCTTGTTTTTTATATATATACTAAAAAGAAAATGAAAAATATTTTTGTATTTTTATATTTTTAATAACAAAAATAACTTCACAAGGAAGGATCTTCAAAGCACTAATTGTCAAACTTCGGAACGACAAACGCTTACACTCCTCCCCGGCAGCGGCGCCAAAAATTGATAATTTTGAAACTATCCCTTAAAATATATAAATATTATAAATAATTATAAATATATAATAAGGATAATTATCAAGAAAATCAATGAAACCGGAAGTAGTATATGATATTCCCGGGTCGTTTATCCCCAACGAGGAATGCATTGGAAGGTCGAGAGTCGGTTTGATATTTGATGTTTGAATAGCAAGGGTTGGATTTGGTATTTCTACGATTAAAATGCAAAATCGATTAAGGAAAACCTAAAAACGAAGGCTAAATGTTGTTTAAAACTAAAAACGAGAACCGGGACTTAAACCCGTTCTTTAAAAACCAAATTTTTACAAAAATAACCCTACGAGTGCAAAATTAATTTTCCTAAGTGCAATAAATAAAAGAAAATTTTCTAAAAAAATTATATTTTTTTGATTTTTTTAATAATTTTTAATGATTTAAAAACTGTTTTGAAAAGAAAAATTAATTAAAAATAGTAAATGAAAAGAGAAAATTCTGAAAAAAATAAGGAAAAGTAGTTTGAAGAAAGCTGGTTCAATGAAAAATAAAAGGAAGAAAAATGGCTTATTAAATAAGCTGAAATAAGCAGAAATATGGCTGAATGCTTATAAGGAACAAAAGCATATAAAACTAAAGTTTGTGCAACCTTGGACAGAAAAGTCCCAAGGGCACTAGTGTTAGCAGAGGTTTGTGTGAGGCTTTGGTGTTAAAGGGGGAGGTCCAGGGTTCGAATCCTTGGCCTCTCTTTTTCTAAAAACTATTTTTTTCTTTTTTTTTAAACTTATAAAACATGCAGAAATATACAACTTTAAAAAAAGACAAATTTTTTTGAAACTTAAAAATAAGCTGGAAAACATGGCAAATTAAGCTGACAGAAATGGCTAATTTAACTAAGGGGAGAATGCTAAAATTGTTAAGCAACTTTTTGGACAAATAAGCAAATGTAAAACTCCAATAAGCAAAGACAGATTATTTACTATATCTAATAAGCACCTAAAAACAAAAATAAGCCAATAAGATAGAAAAGAAAAGCAAGAAATTTCACTTAAGCTATAAGCTAAACCAGGCAGACAAACAACCTTTGTGGCCTCTTTTGAGCTTATTTTTAAGCTCAAAGAAGGAACCTTATGGCTATGAGGGGTAAACTGGCTTAAAGATTGGCTTATGGGCTTCTAATATCAACAAAGAAAATGAGGTTTGAAAAACTAATAAGCAAAGAAAAAGTCAAAAGAAAAATGCTAATTGGCTCATGGTATGCTGATTTTTCACATTTTGCAAAGACAAAAGTCAATAAGCAGACCTAAAAATAAGCTGGTAAATAAGCTTGAGATTGAAAACTAAGTAAAAACAGATGGAGTTAGGCCTCTAATGAGCTTATTCTCAAAATTTCAAAACCTAAAATCAAAGTTAAGGATCTGATATTTGAATTTGAAAAAGGGGCTTTTAGACCAAAGAACACCTAATGATAACTTGACAGATTTTTGAACTAAACAAAGGTAAACCTAAAGGACTTTAAACTACTGCATTAGGATACTAAAATAACACTAAAACAAGTTTAAAAAAGCTGGTTTAAAAGACTAGTCAAATAAGCTATACTAAAACTGATTTTGACCAACAGTTTTAAAGAAATTTTTTTAGAAAAACTTTAAAACAATCTTAAAAACTTAAAAACTATGAAAAACAGTTTGAAATTAACTCAATAAGGCTTGCACAACTTGGGCAAGTGACCCACAAGTTTTAAAACCAGTTTTTGACCCACTTTGGCTGTTATGCCAAACACCCCCTTAAAGTTAAAAAAACAATTTTTAAACTGATTTAAGGTAATTTAAGCTGAGTTTATGGAAAACAGATAACAAACAACAAGTATTAAGCAATAATAAGCACAAAGAGCACAGTAATAAGCAGTTAAATAAGCCAACAAGTAATAAGCAAATATAAGGCAAATAAAAGCAGTTTTATAGAATAACTTAAACAAAGGACAAATAAGCATTAACTAAGCATAAATAGCACCAAACAATAGTAATAAGCAGTAAAAAGCAGGAATAAGCAGTAAATAAGCACTTGAATAGTAAAAAAAGATTGAAAAAGTGAGACTTACAACACCCTTGCTCTAAACAGGGTTTAATCAAGTGATCTACAAGCTCTAGCTTGTCAAAGACAAGCTAGTAATGTCCATAAGCCCTTCCATAATTGGCTTATCATCCAAAAATTAAGCTGTGGTATTTTGGGGAGATTTCTTTTTGATTTTTGGTGAAATTTTCTTAAGTATTTTAGATTTAAGTAAAAACAGATTGCTTATAAGTTTGAATAAGAGCTTAAAACAGTTTGTAAAAGGTTTTTAACAATAAGGAACAATAGAACTCACAATTTAACTTAAAAACTTCAAGCTTTCATTAATATTAAAAACAGGTTACAAGACTTGTAAAATAAAATGAAAATGACTTAAAAACTAAAACTAGGTTAAAACTACATGCCTCATTCGGGCTTTTAAGAACCTAATTTATACTAAGTCTAAGAAGATTCTAGGTCTTCACTTCATTGCTTGTCTCTCCTTGTGTTTCTTTTGTGAGACAGAAATAGGGTGTGCTAGTTGTGTGAGAGACTTCAAGCTTTCATCTCAGCCATTAAATTTGCTTGGAGCCCAATCCCATTGATCATAGCCATTAAAAATTTATCCTGTTCCATTGTCGAATGGGGTTTGAGGGGATTGCCAGCGTGGCAATGACCTATGTGAAGTAGGGTATGGTTAAGAGGTGATGGTTTTGTTGTCTAGTTGCAGAGGTAAAGGGAGAAGACACAAGAACAATAAAAAGGGCGAGAAATGGTGTTTTATGTTTGTATTCTGTTTTGGGTAAAAACAGGGGTGAGAGTTTGTGGTTTTGACAGTTTCAGTCCCTCAACTTGTATAATGATATTACAAACGTAGTCCTTGTGGTGATAGTAGTTTGGGGGAGTTGGCAAGTTAAGCCCTCGAGGGTGTATTGTGTTATTTCAGGGTTGGTAGTAAGGGCGAGAAAATGGGTTTACGGGTAAAAGTTTGGGGGTTTGGCAGAACAAGTCCCTCAACTCTTATATCTTTATTGCATACATCGTCCTTGTGTGGTGTAAAGTTTTTGTGAATTTGGCAAAAACACCCCTTGAGTTTATATGTATGTTTTGCATGCAAGGTCCTTGTGACTTAACATCCATGTTTTGGGCTGTTAACTCTTAACAGAGTTAGGGGGTTTGGACTTTTTCAAGGGTTTTGGGCCTGTTTTGTTGGACCGGTTATAAAAAAGGACTTGGGCTTTTATAAGGTTCAAAACCTTATAAGTCTTCAAATAAAAGCTTAATGGGCTGTCCTGACCCATTAGATGGGTACGGGTTGGCCCAATAACATCCGAGGGCACCGTTGGACTCGTGTTCTCACGCTCTTTCTAATTGGTATGCTCGGGGACTTTTCACGACTTTGTCTTGATTTTGAATAATAAGCACTCTTTATTGCGACAAAACTATAAATACCTATTTTTGCACCGTTTTTAATCCTTTTACCTGCAAGATATAAAAAATACGAAACAAACATATTTGCAATATAATTAAGCATATTTTTAGCATTTTTAGTCTGCTTAATAGTGTTTTCTAGGGTATAAATGATGTGTGTTTTAGCAAATATTAAATTCCACTACACTAAGCCATTGCTGGTCCCACACGCAATGTAAATAAAACAAACCCGAAAATAAATAATTTTATCCCCTTTTAACTTATGACCCCCTCACAATCAAACAAGAACAGAAAACGTCCATTAAAATGTTCAAAAATTATTTAATTCGCAAGCACCCCCGTTTTAACCATTTATTAAATAATAAAAACAAAGATAATAATTTTTATAAAATTTATTTTAAAAGGCTTAAGAATAGGAGTTCGTCATCCTTGACTTTTCACAATCCCCAAACTAAGCTTAAAAACGAAATCATTGTCAAATACAAGATTAGATGCTAACACTACTCATAAATACTAATTGTGTACTTACTTTTCCTCCCGCAAATCCTAATTTTGTATCTCAAGATTTTACTTAAGTCATATACCCGAAGGCTCTTTAAGACTTGTTTCGATACTTATTTAATCCAAAAATAAAGCGGGACAGTTAAAAATAAAGTTTAGCTTCCACCCTTATCCTTGAAAACCCGATGAAAATTTTGGCTTTTGTTGCTTTTGCTTTAATTCATGTCATATACCCTAAGGCTCTTTAAGACATAAATCAAGTAATATTATTTACACCATATACCCTAAGGCTCTTTAAGGTATAAGTAAAGCAATAAACATGTGATGCATATAATAAGCCAAAATTCGAATCATCGACTTCCAAATCAAAGGGAAGTTACTAAAAATTAAATTGAACCGGACAACCTTATTTATTAAGCATTTATGCATATAAGTGAGACAAGCTAATGGGAGAAAAAGCCACAATTAATACTCATGAGCTTGAAAGAGATCCAACTACTCTACGTTTAGCATCTAACTTATATTCTACTCTATTATTTTTCGTTCTTCCCAAATTTAAAATCTTTAATAAAAAGATCAGCGAATACTTAGCCTAATAAACTAGCTTTTCATATTTAAAGTCAATTATGGAAACTTGTAAAATCTTGGCTAGGATAAGCTAGAATTTGCATTTTAAAGCTTCTTGTATAAAAGACTAGCAAAAGCTAAAGTTTATAATGGTTAAGGGGTCTAGCTAGAGCTCAACACGCCCGATCAAGTCAAAAGCTACCTAGTTCTATGGGCCTACTTATTTTTATGTTTTTATATTTTTATATTTTCATCATTTTTTTACATTATTATAATTTTTTTAGCTAACAACACAATAAAAAATTTAAAATTTTGGTCAAAACAGGGTTACGCGGGAACACAGACAGGCACAGGTATGATCACATTTCGATAGAAATCCCCCCACACTCAGAATGAAACATTGGCCTCAATGTTCAAAAGTATCGGGTTTTACCCACACACTTAGGAATGAAAAAGGCAAATGCAAAAAATTCCAAGTGTGAAAGGGGAAACAAATATATATAAGATCAGGATTGAGAATTCTAAAATAAGTAGAAGATCGAAGACTAGATAATTGGAGGATTGAAAACAAGCATGGGTCTTCATGATCTTGAGGAATACTAAAAAACGGTACCACAAACCATAGAAAGAAGCACACCCCCACACTTAGGCTATAAAATCACATACTTATTTATTAAGAAAATAGAAAGAAGAAAAGACACGGGTTACCTCTCGAGAAGTGCTTGTTTTTGTGCGAGTCTCTAGCTTGACTCTCCTTGAATTCCTTTGTCCTTGGGGCAGAAACAGAAGAATAGAAAAATCACCATCGGATTTTCATATGCCATCGACTTAAGAGAAGAAAAATGAAAAGTGAAAATGTCGAGGTCAAAAATAGTATCCTTACTCCCGGAGGAGAGAGGAAAAGAAGAAATCACCGGATAAGTGAAATAAGGAAGAAAGGTTCGGATAATGAAGTCCGGATCTATTAAAAGGGTGGGATGGGTGGGTAACACATTAAGAGTATGAACACGAGGTTCTCCTAAAATATCTTTCATAACAACATTGGTCAACTCACCCTGATCGGGCTCAATCTTAAAATGAAACGAATCATACTCGGGAAGAGAGTTATTAGCATGAGTAGTGGTACTGCCACTACTCGTCACTTCCGTATGATCGCTAAAAGTCTCGAATTTAGGTAAAGAATTATCTGAATAAGAAGTATCAGACTTCTCAAAGAAAGAGTTACTATCCTTAACGGAGATAGGAAATGAGGAGGGAGACTCGAGCACACGATCATGAGTAGGGTTGTCATTCAAAGATTCGATATTAGCAATAAGACGATTGATATTTAATAATTTCTCTCGAAGAATAACGTCTTGGATTCAAAGAATATCTTCTAAATCAATCTCTTCCTTCTCTTGGTCAACATCATTCACCTCCTCTAAGCTGACGAGCTCCGAATCGGGAGGTGATGCATCGACGTACTCGATGTCCTCAAAATCATCATCATCACTTGAAGTACCATCATCGTTGGAATTGGATAAAATCTCAGAATGATCTTTTAAAACATCAAAAGTAGAAAAATCATCACAAACGGGCACATCACATGTATCGTCAGAAATACCCTCGAACTCACTTGGGATTGGGACAAGGTTCTCAACACTAGACTTTATTACTTCGTCCGATTCCGTTTTCGGAATAGTGCTAAGATGCTCGTCCCCCATATTTAGGGAGTTATCGGGCTCCACGGTCGGTAAGTCAGGTGTGATTGCATCAACCGAAGAAATTTGAGGCGTTTTATTCAAAGGAATAATGCTCTTCTTGTGAATAACTCTAAAATTCTTTAAACACGGTGTAATACTAGTTCGATGTTTAGTTGAGGTGGAGGTATCATCTTCTTTTCCTTTGTTATTTTATATTCTATTTTTTTATAAACTTAGTTTAAATATGCATTTTAGTTTAAACTGTTTGTTAGTAGCTTATTGTTGTTAAATTTAGCTTAAACTTGCTTATTATCTTTGCTTAGTGCTTATTTAGTTTAAATATTAGCTTAAATCTAAATCTGCATATGTTAGTTTTAAAACAGTTTAAAAACCAAAAAATAGTAGCATAATGAATTAGCTTATTGATTCTGCTTATTTGAATGTTGAAATCTTTTCATTAGGTCTTATTTTAGCTTAGCATTATCTGGTATTTGAAGTTTATGTCTTAAATCTCAAATTTATAAGCTAAAAAATGGTGTTGATCAATGTAAAGGGGTGTTTGGCTAAGGGCAGTACTAACATAAGTTAGTACTGTCCATGTACATTTGGCTCTTTGCATTGGTTTCAAATATCAAATTGAAGTTTATAAAGTTAGGATTAAAAGTTTTTGTGAGGCTTAATTAAGTTTTCAATAGTTTGAGTTTAGATTGTTCAAATCTGTGGTCATTAGTTCAGTAACTTAGGGATTTTTAGTTTAGATCAATTCTAGATATTAGAACTGCTCTATTTGTTTTTGTTTTAGTGTTTTAAAAGTGTTAAATTCAAGTCTTTAAACCTGCACTTTTTGGTTTTGAGTTTTGTGTTTTATAGTCAAATGCATCAGATAGTATAGATAGATTTTAGCCATTTTCTAGCTTAAATTTCAATTAGAAAAAGCAGGAATTAGCTTTTCAACTTTGGTGAACAAGTAGAGTTTAGGCTATATTAGATCTGTTTGTGCTTATTTTGTAGCAAAAAGCTTATTTGCTTATTTGTTTTTAAATCTAAAAGTAGTACTTTGTCTTTTAATATAATAACAAAAAGTAGGGTAAAATGAATTATCAGCCTTTTCAATAAGCTTTTTCTTTGATCATTTGATTTTCAAAATGATTTTTAAAAGCTGTTTCAAGTAGCTTATAGGTCAAGCTTTAAGTAGGTATAGAGCTTATTTCCATAAGGATCCGTTTGTGTGCTTAAAAATAAGCTTAAAGTTGCTTAAAAGTCTGTTTGGTTTTCAATTTTATGTAAAAGTGCTAAATTGAATTTTTCAGCTTATTGGTCTTTTCTGCTTATTGCTTGCTCTTTTTGCTTATTTCTTGTTCAGTTGCATGTATTAGGATAGCTTAAGGATAGAAGTAGCTTTTTGTTCTTAAGTTTAAGCTTAATTAGCTTCTTTGTTTCATTAGTATAAGTAAAAAGTATAAAAAGAGTCAAGTGTTAATGTCATTGTATTAAAGCTAATTCCATGCTTATTTTCTAGTTTTTTCAGTAAAAGTTGTTTTTTCACAAAAGCAAAAAATGTTCCAAATTAAGTAGTTTTTTCAAGTTTGTTTTCAATAGATTTTGCAAAAAATAAAAAAGGAAGAGAGGAAAGTCAGTGGTGAGCAAGTTCGAACCCCTAGACCTTACACACCTCACCCTTTTATAAAACCGTCCCGCCAACACACCCCACTACCAACTGGCGCCTTGTCTTTTAACTACTTTTAAGTACTAGTAGTAATAAGTATTTTCGTAGCTTATTTTTATTTTTAGGAGCTTATTCGTAAAAGCTCTAACTGAGCTTATATTTTTCACATAATCTACTCTTCATAAGCTACTTTTCAGTATTTTTCCATAATTTTTAGGATAAGTTTAGTATTTTTCGTAAATTAATTTTGTTAAAAACTTTAAAAAATCATAAAAAATAGAAAAATAATCAAAAAAATAAAATTCTTTTTTATAAAATTTTCTTTTATCATATTTAAGGCTTAGGATTGAAATTTACTTTTGTAGGGCTAATATTTTGAAATTTCACTTTTTAAAGAACGGGATTTCATTCCCGTTCTTGTTTTCTTCATTTTTAGCTTAAATTACCCTCGGTTTAGAATTTCCTTAGCCTTTTCTTTTAAAATAGTCAATTAGGATTAGAAGAAGTTTAGAAAATCATTTTAGGTTTAACTTTAGTTAATTTAGGATTTAAATATCGCGTTTTTAATTCCCGTTTACGTTTTTATGCATACGTATTTAATTGTCATTTCTTGTTTACTTATTTTCGTGCATTTATTTACATTTAGTAGGATTTAGGAACCCAAATCAAAAATCTTTAAAACCATTCAAAACGCGCGATCATGGACTTAACCGATTTTCAATTCACGCTTCGTCGAGGGAAAACGACCCGGGAGGTTTTTGAGACAACTTTGGTTAAAAGTTCGTTTCTCGAACCCGACGGAAAATACTTACTATACTATTATTTGATATAATCCTTATATACTATATATATATATTTACGTATAGCGTATTCGTAGCGTATCAAATTTTTGGCGCCGCTGCCGGGGATTGAATTTGGTCAAAACCGAAAGAATTAGAATAATTGAAATTTTGGTTTATCGGTTGACACTGAAAAGTCGCATGAGGACCCCCGCAGTTGTCACAAACAAGATTTTGTTGTGAAAAATTCGGTGAAGTTAGTGGAAAATTATTATTGAAGTTTTGATCGAAGCACGAGTTCTAATTGTAAACAAACAGAACTTGAGGTGAACAATCGTAACCATGATGAGCATCGTTTCCACATAACTCACAAATATTCGTCTCGTACCGGGGTTGTGGAGGGTAGTCGGAAAAATTGAGAGAATTCGGATTTGTATCATATTTACAATGAAAACAAATTCCTCCATAACGCATATTTCCACACCTTTCGCAATTACATTGTCGACAAATCGAACCGTCTAAAGGACCTCCACACCCGTAGCAACTAGGTTGGTAATATGATGACATGTCGAAGAATTAAACGGATAAGAGGATAAAGAAGAAAAGAATTAAATGAAGTAAGAGGATAAAGGAGAATATTTTTGAAATTTTTTATAAAGATAATAAAAATAAAAAATATTTTTGGTATTTTTGATATTTATAAAAGAAAAGGAAAAATAAAATAAGAAGAAAAAAATATTTTTAGATTTTTAGATTTTTAATAAGTACAAAAATAAACTTTTCGAGGAAAGGATCTTCAAGGCTCGAACACAAACAATCCCGTAAAAATCGCTACACTTCTCCCTGGCAGCGGCGCCATTTTGATGTTGTCGTTTTTCAACGCGTTTATCAAATAAACCCTCTAATATATAATATATATATTTATAGAAATACATATACGTATGTGTAAGCAAAGTATCTTACAAATTATTCTTAAGAAAGAATAAAAAGTAATCAACACGGGTATCATTTTCCTCGGTGAAAGGTGAATGGAAATCTACGTTCAAAATGTAAATCGAGCTTAATTGTCATTCAAGTTTTTGGTTTTAGTTTTAAACTATTTTTATACTAAAAATTAAACTAATAATAATTCTAAGATTTAAAACTACAAGATTATACTAAAATTGATCTAAAAGATATAAATGACAAATATGCTTGCTAAGTGACGTGAAAAGTTCATCAAGTGTGAATTAAGGTCTATTAACGAATTAATTTCCTTAGAAAAGATAATTATCTCACAACGTTGGTTTATTTTGACAAAAATCTCTCAAAAAGATATTAATTACTAGATGTGTAGTTTGACTATTTCTCTGGCTTGTGCCCTTCAAAACATTCAAACTATAAATCTAAATAATTGAAAATTATTAATTAATTAAACCCTTTTTCAAATCCACACTTAATTCACAATTCACAATATCACTTAACAAGCACTAATAAGACTACTCGCTACGCATAATAAAAAAAAGAGCAAAACAAAACATTATTACTAAGTCTACACTAATGTATTGAAAAAGGATAGAAAATAATCAAATTCGGTCTAGCTAAATAAACCCTTAATCTTCGCGCCTCGTGAGTTGACCGGTACCAAAATTTTAAACAAAGAAATATAAAGTGTTAACAATTTTCACCAATTTAATTTTGCACTTAACATAAACACTAGGCCCAACGTTAATTCACACTCTATAAACAAACATGGCCCAATGTTAATTCAAGGCCCAATCTCAATAAATACTAAACGAGTTCCAGTTTAATGTTCTATAAACCAATATGCGACAGATAAACAAGGACGAGTAAAAAAAAGAATAAGCTAAATTAATAAGCCTGAGCTCAAATAAGCATTCAGAATAAGCCTTAATTTCAGAATAAGCCACGCACAATTGTTGAATAAGCCGACTACAATAAGCACTTAAAACTTGATACTATGACAATAAGATAAACGATTTAAGCTAGAACGAGTTTTAAGATGAAACTTTTTAATAAGCTAAATCCTAAACGATTTTGAGCTCTAGATAGATCGAATAAGCAAACAAGCGCTTCGGAAATAATACCATAGCATTAAGCTATAAGAAAAACTAGTAAGTTTTAAAACTTATGACTAAATAAGTAAATAAAAAGCTCTCAAAAGAATCAAAGGTGCTCAAGACTTAATGAATAATCAGTAGGCGACTCATGACACCCTATTTTAGCATCGATATCGAGCTTAATCAAACAATAAGCACTTTTGGAAAAAGTAAAGACAAAAAAAAAAGAGAAAATGATAAGATAAGCTAAAGCTATTTTAGAATATAATTCTACAGACAAAAGCTAATAAAAATAAGAAAAACTTAGATTTATTTCTAAAATCTACTCGAAACAAGGGTTCAATCAAGTGAACTTGGATCGGGTATATTTCAAGATTTAGATCTAAGAAAAATAAGCTAGAATTAAAAAGCAACAAACTTTGTGCTAGAATATAAGCTAAAAATATAAAATCTATAAACTTTAGATATAATCCACCCAAAACTAAGGTGTTCAAATTCAAGGTGAACTCAGATTGGGGTTAAAAGTAATGATTAAGGATTAGATTCTATATAAAAAAATAAGCTTGAATAAAAATAAGCAATCGAAAATAAGCTAAAATAAGCTTACTCGAAAAGCTCTAAATCGAAAACAATATAAAATAAGCTAGTCTAAATAAGCTATGGAAGTAGCTTATTAGAATATAAGCTTAAGAGATGGGATCCAAAAATAAGCTATAAGCATGAGCTTATTTGGAAATAAGCAAAAGAAGAGAAAGAGTAGAAGAATAAGCATAAAAAGAAAATAAGCATTAAGAAATAATAAGCATTTAATAAAAACCAACCTTAAACATCTTCATTAATAAGCTCAAAATCTTGATTACAATAAACTAGAATAAGCTTGAAAGCTTTTACAATAAGCAAACTAAATAATCTAAAACTATGCTACTCCTACTCCTAATTTAAACCTACTACTATGTGAAATTTAAGAAATATAAATGAAAAGATCCCTCCATTCGTCTGGTGGAGATTTGCATTTATAGCCCAAGTTAGAGGGGTATATTGGTCATTTTGCGCTCATTCCAGCTGCTTCCATTTATTCATAGCCACTCATTTATTGCTTTGGATCAACGCAATCAATCCTTAGCCAATCATTGGACATAAATGCCCTCCGGATTCACGTGCACTGCACCGCGTACGTCGTACTCAGTCATTAGCCCCAAGCCGCCGGCCACGTGTCATCATCTATAGCCAGCCGCCACTCTAGGCAAAAACCTCGTATCATACCTCATAGACCTTTAAGTCAGAGGGCGACGTCGTCGCCAAGTGGCCAACATCCTATTAGACAGCCTCCAGTGATGTGACGTCCACGTCAGCGCCGGTCAATGACCGGTCAACCCCCAGTCAATGGCGGTCAACTACCGGTCAACAACCGTCGGACCACCGATCAACGGTGGTCAATGGCGGCGATCAACGGCGTTCAACGGTGGCGGACCACCGGTCAACCACCGCCGGACCGCTGCCAGACCACCGGTCAACCACCACCGAACCACCGGTTAACGGTGGTGGCTAACCGGGTCATGGGCCGGGTCAGGTCGGGTCTTGGGCCGGGTCAGGTCGGGTCTGGCCAGGTTAGGTCGGGTCTTGGGCCGGGTCGACATGAGAAGGAAAATCCTCACACCAGGCAAGCCTGGGTTCGAACTCTCGACCTTTCGGTATCGAAGTAATAGCTCAGCAAGTTAATACCGCGGCTAGAGCATAGCATCAATAAAGATATTAAAAATTTAATATAATAAGGGCTAAATTTGTTTAGGGATGGGTTATTATTAGCAAAAAGGTTCAACATGGGACAAAAAGGTTCAAAATAAAATGGTCGAATATTAAAGGTCGGTACCGTTGGACTCGTAATTTCTTGCTCTTTCCAATGGTGTGATCGAGGAATATTAACGACTTTGTTTGAACCTCGATAAACGTAAAAACGTCATTGAAAGTCACCCAAAAATTACATTTTTTGCTTTGTTTTCAATCCTTTGTACCTGTAAGACATAAAAACACAATACAAACATATTTGCAACATATTTATCCATATTTTAGAGTTTTAGTCAGTTTATTAGCATTTTCCGGGGTACAAATGATGTGTGTTTTAGCGCACATCATTTTACAAATTCATAAACTTTATATTTTAAGCATCATAAGCCCTTTAAACAAGAACCTTAGCAACCATTATAACCATGAATTAACCACAGAATTGCTACAGTATTCAAATTCGAACAATATATCATACGAAACACATAAACATGCATTACTATTGTTCAAACAAATGATATAAAGGCTCTAATGCATACAAGGATGACTTCTAATACTTTCAAAACAGAAACCCATCAGCATTTTCTATTTCTACCCATTTTATCAAATTTTCACATACAAGAATCAAGAGAAACACAATCATATGTTAACCAACTTAAAAACTAAATCACACGAGTGATATACACCCTTAGACAAATAAAACCCCTCAACTAATTTGAGGTTTCACACACTTTTGATTTTTATAAGCAAACCGATTTGAGCCGATAACGATAACTAAAAAAGCTATAAGCAAGGCGAGATAAAAAGGGAAAGTAGAATAGAAAGAAAAGTTGATAAGCCACAACTTATCTAGATTTATCAGCTTAAGTTTGACCGGATAAGCTATAGAAAGCTTATTTAGATCTATGGTTAAGCTAAAAGTTAAGAAATAAAATAAGCAAAAGCTTATTTGGTAGTATAAGCTCACTCTCAATCGAATAAGCCATAAGCGGTTAGCTTATTTGAATCAAGGATATAAGCTGAAGAACAATAAGCCAAACTAGCTTATTCTAATCAGAAAATAAGCTAAATAAATTTAACTTTTAATTTTGCCAAAACTATTTTGAAATAGAAAAAGAAAAAGTTGCGAGAATAAGCAAAACATAATTTCCATCCAACTTAAATCATTCGTGTTACAAATCTTGAACAAACTTACGAAATAAGCAGAGTACAATAAACAGGAAAAACGAAATAAGCTGCTACAAATTTAAAATAAGCTAAAAACGTAAAAACCTAAACTAAAAAAAACTAAAAGACTAACTCCCTCAAATGAGGGGAGCGTGATGACTTTTATAGGGCCAGGAGGGATGATTTTGTAACTTTGGTCCAATCATTTGATAATCGAGTGGCCAATGATTGGCTTGAGAATTGAGTCACACGGATTGGGATAATGTATGTAATGATCCAGCCGGTGTGAGAGCTCCACGTGTCCAATTGTATTGCTTCATTTTTACATAAGAATGCAGTCAGTTTGATCCTTTTCATAGCAAATTTTGAAATAGAATGAAATGTATTAACTTTGCTTCGGCACATGGCATCTTCTTATTTATCCTCCAATTTGAGTGCGTTGGCATGTGACAATTTATGAATTCATTTCCTGGCACGTGATAATGACGTCACTACACGTCACCCTTATCACTTTCATATATATTTAATTTTGGGTTTAATTAAGTTGTTGGACTTGTTTTTGGGCTCAAGCAATAGTGGGTTGGCCCGGCCCATAAAATAGGTTACGGTTTGGCCCAATAACATCCGAGGGCACCGTTGGACTCATGTTCTCACGCTCTTTCTAACTGGTATGCTCGATGACTTTTCACGACTTTGTCTTGATTTTGAATAATAAGCACTCTTTATTGCGACGAAACCGTAAATACCCGTTTTTGCACTGTTTACAATCCTTTTACCTGCAAGACATAAAAAATACCAAACAAACATATTTGCAATATAATTAAGCATATTTTAGCATTTTTAGTCCGATTAATAGTGTTTTTTAGGGTATAAATGATGTGTGTTTTAGCAAATATCAACGAACCTTGACATTCATTATAGAAACGACTTCAGTGTTAGTTGGCGGAATGTTATCCAAATTCAGAAATTGATTTGCAAAGTCGGAAGATACATACGAACTTTGCATTGGACCTTCAGTCTTTTGGGTGTCATGAACAATTGTAAGTGTTACATGTTCATCATCCTTGACTTGTTTATATTTGGTCTGTTGAGTACTATCATCACGACCAACATCTGTCATCTCTTCATCTTCTTTCCCTTGTTCTTCATGCTCCGTGTCAGTTAACCTCACATTCACATCCTTATATAATTCCTCATGCTCATCATCATCATCAGTGAATTCAAAGCTATCAGGAGTACGTTCATAATCTTCTTCATTTTCTTCTTCTTCACCATCATTCAGATTGAGATTAGGATTCTCATCTTTATCAGAATCTGTCTTTTCATTATCACCAACTACATCACTGTCCACATCATCGGCATCATCCTTGGTTACTTCATCACTGTCATTATCATTCCATTCATCACCACCACTATCTCCCCAAGATTCATTTACACTCTCAGATATATATTTGGGTACATCAGGAACCCTTGGTTTAATACTAGTTCCTTTATCTGTACCAGTTGTCTTGTCTTCTTGCTCACCAGGAACCTTTGGTTGGGAACCAACTCCATCACCTGAGCCACTTACATGAAGCTTATGAGTTTCTAGCTTACTTTTATTGAGAGTTTTCTTGAGCTGAGCAGCTTCAAGTAATGCTACATTAGAAAGTAGATCCATGCCTTTGCCTCTATCAACTTTAGCTGGTGTTTTCTTCTTCGGCACAAACTCACCAGGAGTGTCTCTGATTGTAACACCTGTTGTTGGCACATTAGTAGACTTCTTGGCAGGTTTCTTAGCTCGCTTAGGCTTCTCTGCAGGTTCTTTTTCTAAGACAAGAGACAATTTCTTGAGGGTGAAGCAACTTTCTTATACTTCCTTGCTTTCTTGGGAGTAGCTTTTCCAGTAGCAAAGTCGTAGTAAGTCTTGTAAGCTTTAGAATTTTAGATGTCTTGATTGATCATATCATCAGGAATCAGGACTCCATACTGCGGATAATCTTGTATCTTGGAGACAAACTTCAATGTACCGAGCAATGTGTCATCACAAATTGTATGAAGATTGATCATGTTCCTTATAGAGATGGTCTTGTCTTTAGAGATGAAATGACTGATGATAACTTTCATGAATCTTAGGTATGGCATGTGCTCTTTCCTTGCTGAAATTATTTCTCTGTTGTTAGCTTGATACATAAAGTCTTCCTACAGTAGAGCAATCTAGTCAACATTCTTCTTGTTGTACCTATCCCACAAAATTTGAGCTCGTGATTCCCTGAGTCTATCAAGTCCTGTTGTCTTCCCAGAGATGCACCTATTGATGATCACAACAAATGTTCTCCAAGGCTGGTGCATTTGATCAGTATAGATTGCAGATAGCATATCACACTTGCCAGAATAACCAAGTTCCTGGATAAATGTAACCAATTCTTCTTCTGAAGGAGGTTTCACAAAGTCTTGATTGAGAAGTCTGGGATAAATATGGAGAATTTCATGAAAGACTTCAGTGTCAACTCGGAACTTCTTCTTATCCAGGTTGAACCGATATGCATATGTGTCTTTGATCTTATGGATGGTGTTCCATAATTGATGCATGTATAGTTCAGGGACTTCAGCAGTGATCAAGAATGCAGGATAGCATGGAGAGAGTTTAAGAGCATCCAATGTAACTTGATATGTTTCTTCTCTTTGTGGCTTGTTGAACTCTATTCTTGCATTGTACTTTTCATTCTTTAGTCTTTTCTCGGAAGGAACCAAAGAATTATCGAGAGCAACTTGTTTAGCGACAACTGGATTCATGTTTCTGCTAAGAATAGACCAATACAGTTCATATACAACAGAACTTATATATATATCACAGATTGACCTATTCTGATACATGGTTTTGAACATAGAGAAGTAATTTACAGACAATAACATGAGAGATTTAACACATTTTATCAGGCATTCAGACAAAGAATAGGATGGCAAGCATTAATCAGAAAGTCAACTCACTAACAATTGGTCATATACATTCAATTTAGCAACTTACATATGATTTAAGAAAGATTTAACCTAAGATGAGTTACCAAGTTAAAACATTTAGGAAAAACTCATCTTTTATGTATCATGTATAAATCGCCGTCCATGACCATGTATAAATCGCCGCCTAGAAGGACTGTATAAATCGCCGTCTAAAATGGATGTATAAATCGCCGTCTAAAAGGGAATGTATAAATCGCCTTCCTTACGGGATGTATAAATCGCCGTATAGATATGTGTATAAATTGTCGTCCATAGAATCATGTATAATCATCGTCTATTTAAGCGTGTATAAATCACCGCCTATAGAGGCGTATATAAATCCCCGTCTATAGAGGTGTATAAAACGCCATCTATAAATTTTGATTTTTTCAAATTTCTATTTTATGGCATAATCTATCAGTTATAACAAGAATGAACCATAAAATTTTCATTTAGAGTAAATAATAAGTAAATTATTACTCGTTTGAATCAAAGTCACAAAATTTGCATACAAGTCATAGAATTTCTCATTCATATGCATTCACATAAGCATAATAACACATAGTAAACACAAACCCAACACAAATTTCAAGTACTTTCCAAACACCCATTTTTTTCGCAACAAGAATCAAGCAAATCGAAACCATGTGTTAACCCCTTACAAAACTGCTATAACCGAGTGAACTACACACCTTAAGTATCAAAACCCCTCAACTAATTTTGAATTTGGTCAACCTTTGATTTTCACTAACCCTAAACCAAATTCTAGGGATTTCGAGCAAATAATCGAGTTAAATCCAAATTTCTTTTGGTTACGGGTTGTTTATATAGGAAGGAACATATTAGTAGTTTACCTTAAGCCTTGAAAAACACTGATTCGGTTGAACTTGTAGGTGATGATTTTTGAGAGTGGGAGGGAAAAAAATTCTAAGTGTGTTTGATTGTTTGTGTGAGTGACGAGGGAGGGAAGGGATGTTTGTGTTAAAATTATTGAAGTTTGTCACAAATGCCCCCTATACTCTTATATCGTTGGTATATATTCTTAATAAGTTTTCTAATGCATAAGATAGTGTTAGTAGGGTGTTTGTGTAAAAAGTTTCATCTTTTGACACAAATGCCCCCTTAACTCTTAACACCTTCCTAAATTCCTAAATAAGTTTACTAAGTCATGTTATAGTTTAACTAAAGGCACAATTAGTCCCTAAAGTTTATACTAAAATGCTTAGCTACTTATTTTTGCTATTTACTCCCTAAAGGCATAAACACATAACATTTAAGGCACAAATAAGTTAAACTTAATTAACTCCCCTTTAATTGTTAACTCGTTATTGTTAAAAACCTTTTTCCATTTATTCCTTGATGATTTTGAAGAAGAAATTTGACATTTTCTCCCCATCAAACAATGACCCGTTTTCTATTTAAAAAGCTGTAGTCGTTGTTTGAGTGGTCAAATGCCTTGAATTTTATGAATTACAGAGATGATTATTTTATTTTTGAAAATCAACACCATGAAAAATAAGATTTCTCTTATTTTGACACATAAGCGCACTGACACGTACACTTATGGATAAAGAAAGCGCGGGTTGTGTTGCAAAGTAAACACAAGCCTTTGAATGAATATGAAGTAATTCATTCCCGAGAAAAATAAATTTCCCGTTGTGAGGCAAAGCTTTTATTTTGAAAATACTAGCCTTTAAGATTATGAGCGGGTTGTTATCGCCATTTTGACATGTTTTAAAAGCTTTTGAACTTCTGCTCGAACTTCATTTACAGCCTCGTATCATTATTAAATGACATTTCTAAGGCCGTAAATGTTATCGATTTTCAGAAGACATGCCAGAGATACATATTTTTATATTTTTCTGATTTTTTAATTTTTTATTTTCTTTTTGAAAAATTTATATAAAAGAAAAATATTTTTGTGTTTTTATGTTTTCTTATGTACATATGATACAGGATATACCGCGAGTAACCACCTTTACTCGTCCTCTTCCTCTGTCAGACGTTTTAGCGTTTCCGGAGACATGCTTCTCATACCGAGCTTTTCGATCAAGAAATTGAATCTTTCTCTTGGCAAGGGTTTGGTGAAGATGTCAGCCAGTTGATATTCCGTCCGAACAAAGTAAAGTTCCACTATTCCATTCTCCACCTGCTCCTTTATAAAATGGTAGCGTACATCGATGTGCTTTGCTCTTGAGTGTTGAACGTTGTTGCAGCATAGAGCAATTGCACTTTTGTTGTCGCAGTACAGAGGAATCTTATTGAATTGAAAGCCATAATCTGTTAGCTGTGAACGCATCCATAGGATTTGAGCACAACACCCAGATAAGGCAATATATTCAGCCTATGTACTCGAGATCACAGTGCTCTTTTGCTTCTTGGAAGACCAGCTAACAAGTTTATCACCTAAGAATTGAGCGCTTCCTGATGTACTGCGTCTAGTGTCCTGACACCCCGCGTGATCTGCGTCTGAATATGTTGTTAGAGACATACCGGTATCCTTCGAGTACCATAGATCCATGTTAATGGTTCCCTTTAGGTATCGAAAGATCTGCTTAACCGCATTTAAGTGCTTTTCGGTAGGCTTTGCCTGATACCGGGCACATAAGCAGACTACATAAATAAGGTCGGGTCTATTGGATGTCAGATACATGAGGGATCCAATCATGCCACAGTAAAGTATAGCATCAACTGGTGTCCCCTATAGACCCTTATCCAGTTTATTCTTTTCCACCATTGGTGTGTCTACAGAATCACTAGTTAGCAAACCATATTTTTTAATATTTTTAGAAGCATATTTTGATTGGTTTAGAAAAATGCCTCTAGGACTTTGAGAAATTTGTAATCCTAAAAAGAATGGCATCTACCCATCATCGACATCTTAAATTTAGTGGTCATTAGATTAGCAAACTCATTACATAAAGCAGTATTAGT
>BQNB010108714.1:0-22904 GCA_026074375.1 Tanacetum coccineum
GTGTAACGTTATTTCAACCAAGAAGGTTAATAATGCAACAAAGGATTAACTTTGAAAGTGTCATGAGTTCAGGGACCAAAGTTGCCAATTTTAAAATTAGTTTAATAAAACATATTTTCCCTCCATGCATTCGTCTTTAACAATTTGAAATTGTAAAGTAGTTAAAGTTTCGTGTTACTTTCTTACGGAATAGTACGATGATCGACGGTGAGATGTGAATATACCACGTTGATCGAAATGAGTTCACGATCACGTTGGTATAAGTAAAACGTCCCGTAGAGCACCGTCACTCGAACACGAAAAATCCGAAAATGATTTAAAGTGTGTAATATTTGTTGAGTTGCTTAGTTAGTTCGGTTCACAAGAGTTGTGACTGGTTCGGGTCCATAATGAACTTCTAGATCGGGTCCTATTGAAAATCAACTAGTTCGGGTCTGAAGTGAATCAACTAGTTCGGGTCACAAGTGAATCAACTAGTTCGGGTCTTAAGTGAAGCAACTAGTTCGGTTCCTTGTAAGAAAATTACTAGATCGGTTCACATAGGCTTTC
Organism: Tanacetum coccineum; assembly: GCA_026074375.1. Taxonomy (NCBI): domain Eukaryota; kingdom Viridiplantae; phylum Streptophyta; class Magnoliopsida; order Asterales; family Asteraceae; genus Tanacetum; species Tanacetum coccineum. The sequence continues at coordinate 550 of BQNB010108714.1, forward strand.
GATTAGTTCGGTTTGCACTTGAAGAAAGAACTAGATCAGTTCATGCTAGATTGACTAGATCGGTTCTCAAGGTTTGAACTTGTTCGGTTCACACAAGACTCCAAGATGTACAACCGTCCTTATCTTTGTCTTCTACTGAAACAACAAAATGTTATCGTCCTTCTTGCTAGAATATTGGATCTTGTCTCCTTGTCTTGTTTTCAACCGTTGGACCAAAAAGATTAATAAGCAACCAAAAAGAATAAGCTCTAAAATAAGCTCGTTTTTAGAACAAAGAAAAACCACTTCAAACTTCTAAGAATAAGCCATATAAGCTTGTTTACCAATGGAATTAGCCACAAAACTAGAATGTGAAAGTAAACTGTTGACGTTTTTTAAGAAAAGAAAAAAAATGAGCCACGAAAAGAACAAAGAAAATAATAAGGGACAAAGACTAGAGATGAGTAATCTGTTTTGAAGCCCAAAGAAGCAAAATAAACCAAGTAACTATTTGGAAAACACTATTTATCTATGAACCCAGTAATTTGTTAAAGCCCAAATAGTGAACACGTTTAGAAAAAAAATGAGATATGAGAATAGTAGATAGATAAAGATAGAACTTATTTAAGTAAAGAAGCTACGCAATAAGCAAAAATAACCTCAAACGAACCACATAAATCAACCACTAAACCCACCTGTGGCGAGTGATACCAAATGTCGGTAACCAATATCACTTTCACTTCACCATTTGAACAAGAAAAATAAGATGAGAAGATATGAAGAACTTTAGAGAGAGATTAGAGAGAGAAATAAAGAGAGAAAAATGAGAATGGTTGATGTTAGCCTCAATTTATTGAGTCGAACAAGGAAGTTCGGTCACTCTACGATGGAGCTTCTGTCTTTAATTAGTTAATGTTGTAATAGGATAATATCAGGAATCGGGCTCGATAGTTAATCTAATATTGTATATGTTTCGGGTTTAATCCCAAGCAAAACCCGAGCCCGAGTCCTAGTTAAATATCCCGCGCGTACCTTTTGCGTGACGGGGTATATAAGCTTTTTCTTATTTAGAAAAAGCTAGTTGTTGAAAATATCTAAAAAATATATCTTTTCACTTTCTCTCTCATTTCTCTCTCCTCCTTTCTCTCTCTAAACAACTCACCTCCTCATTTCTAGTTCCGATTTCGTGGTTGATTCTATGAAGTGAAGTGTTACGGGATCCTACAATTGGCATCAGAGCAAAGGGTGGATTCGTGGTTGATTCGTGTGGTAAAACAAGCTCAAATTCGTGGCTTATATTGTGACAAAAAACCCCACGACTCAAATTTTTTTGGGGCTTATTTGTTGGTTAATCTTGTTCTTCACTTGTTCTACACATCAAAAGGTAAGAGTGCTTCAAATTTCGTGTGTTAAACAAGCTCCTAGCTCGAAATATAAGCTTTTAAAGCTTAGTGTTCTTCGTGGTGGGTTTGCATTATTTGGCGTTTGACATAGGTAATACGAGTATAAGGTGTGCTATATAACTGATGTTACTCACAAAGTATTACATGTTGCTAACTCAATTCGTGGCTAGAAAGTTCATTGGGTGAATATTTGCAAAATTCGTCCCTTGCATTCTTCGTGGCGGTTTGACAAGATCCACGTTTTAAGGAAGTTGTCAGGCGGCGGTTTGACTAGGTCAACGGCGGGTTGCCAAAAACAGCGGTTTGCTAAAAACGGCGGGTTGCCAAAAACAGCGGTTTGCTAAAAACGGCGGGTTGCCAAAAACAGCGGTTTGCTAAAAACGGCGGGTTGCTAACGGCGGGTTGCTAACGGCGGGTTGCTAACGGCGAGTTGCTAACGGCGAGTTGCTAACGGCGAGTTGCTAACCGGCGAGTTACCAAACGGCGAGTTACTAAATGGCAGCGGTTTGCTAAGAATTTTTTGTGTGAACAAAAGGGTTTCAGTAAAACAGCCATAACTTTTGATCCGTAACTCCGTTTTAGGCCCGTGACCTCTCAAATCGAAGAGAAAAACATGACGGATCACGCTGTAACCACCTTTAGTTGGTTAAGGATTTTCTGAGGCCCAAAACATTCGTTTTCTATGATTTATTGCCATTTTTCAGTTTTTTTGGAATTTTAGGCCGCTAATTCAGAATCAAATCATTCACGGTTATCTAGTGATCTTGTAAAATCCCGTTAATTCATTATCGGTTTTGATCATAGACGAGTAAAATCCCGTGAACGTGAATTGCTTACACAACCACATCTTCAATCACAATATCCACTTAAGATCCAACAAAATCTTTCACACTTCATAATTCATCACTATTCATTCATCATGTCTACTCCAGTTAACACATCCTCCACAGATAGCCAAATGCATAACAATATAATGGCAGCTGGTTCAAAAGAGCGTCCACCGATGCTTGGACCAGGAAGATATTCTCAGTGGCATTCGCGTTTTCTACGATACCTTGACACTAAATCGAATGGTGAATATCTGGACGAAGCTGCATCTTTGTCTGGTCCATATTATGCTACGATCGTAATCATTGCAGCAGTTTGAAGAAGCAGACGAACACATTCTACCGTAGCTGCACAATGTGATGTAGAAGAGACAATACACAACATGACAGCAGAGAACAAACTTTACTTTCAAGCTGAAAAGGAAGCTATTTTCTTGATTCTGACTGGTATTGGGGATGAAATTTACTCAACTGTTGATGCATGCAACACAGCAAAGGAAATGTGGACAGCCATTGAAAGGCTACAACAAGGGGAATCGTTGAACGTACAAGATGTAAAGACCAATCTATTTTGGGAATTTGGGAAATTTACTTCTAGAGATGGAGAATCCATGGAGTCTTATTACTCCCGGTTTTATTAGATTGTATGAATCGAAGTTGACATAGGAACAAACTTGCAGTTTCTAACAATGCAAATATGTGTGGAATGTTCAATTTCTTCAACAACTTCAACCAGAATGGTCAAGATTTGTGACGGTTGTCAAGCAGAGACAGGAAATAGACACAGTCTCATATCACAAGCTGTTTGACATTCTGAAGCAGTTTCAAAACGAAGTTAATGATATCCGTTCTGAGAGATTAGCCAGAAGTGCAAATCCATTAGCACTTCTTGCGGCTGCTCAACCATATTCAGATAACTACTATCAGGCACCAAAACCTCAAAGATCGAATGCACCATCATACATGCAATCTTCTTCCACACGACCAGTGCGTCTTACCTGACTAAAGGCAAAGAGATCGCCAAACCAGTTACTCCTCAATCTGAGTCCGTTTCTGAGGAAGACAGTGATCCAGAACAAGCTCGGAGGGATAAGGATATGAAAAAGAACTTGGCACTCCTTGCTAAGTACTTCAAGAAGCTGTACAAACCTACCAACAACAACCTTCGAAAACTTCTTCATACTACAGAAGAACAAGACTGAAGATCTTTTTTACAAAAGGTATTCACGACAATCAGTCAGGGCAGTTTGGGAATCAAAGGACGATAACAGTTGCTGGGGCTAGGGAAACAGTAGGCAGTCCGGTAGTGCAACAAAATGGGATACAATGCTTTAACTGCAAGGGATTTGGACACTATGCCAGGGAATGCAGGAAGCCAAAGCGGTGTTGTTAAAGACTACGAGGATATCACATAGGAGATAGATGATGATGTGCAAACAAGCTGAACAAGGTGTTCCACTTCAAGCTGAGCAAGCTGATTGGCTAGAGGACACGGATGAAGAGATTGATGAACAGGAATTGGAAGCACATTACAGCTACATGGGCAAAAATTCAGGGTAGGTCTTTCACTGAAAGAATCCCCAGTTATACTGGTCGCATTGGAACAGGTTACAAAACCATGATGAAAATGATGGTGTTTGCAAATGGAAAGACGGACATTTGAGCAACCTGATCCATTAAACGCACATATGTTTTGGAGAAGGATGAGGCAATGTCATCCTGATTCATCAAATATATTACTATATGTAATCAGGTTGATCACAGTGCGGACTGAAAATGTTGTTTGATGAGCGTTGTGCTGCGCTTGCTAATTTAATTGCTAATTTGACTCTTGATACGGAGGAAAACAAAACGGTATTAAAGCAATTAAAGAAAGAAAACGCATCATTGACTCAAGAATTAGAAGAGTGCAAAACTAACCTTGATAAGACTAGTAGGGCACTCGGGGAGGCTACTAGCAGTCGGGATAGTTGTCTGATTGCACTTCAGACCAAACAGACTGAGCTTGAGAAGTACACGACCCTTAATGACCTAACGAGTGATTATAAAATACTTCAAACAAAGTTAAATGACACTCTAGGACTATTAGCTCGTAAAGACATTGAGATACAAAAGGTTTAAAAACTAAAACCTATGAAATTTCAGTTGACAATCAAAAACACGATGAGCTAGCCAAAAAGAGTCTGTTAATTAGGTCACAATTTGAAGGTGAACTCAAAGAGAAAACTAAGGTTATTTCGGATTTAAAGGTTAAGGAAGGAAAAGACATTGACACGATGATTGAAATGGACAAACAAATAAAGTTTTTAAATGAAATTCTTTATAAACGCAATCAATCAATTTAGACCATTCATATGTTAGCACCAAAATGCGCAACATATAATGGTAGATCAACCTTTGCTAATCCTAAGTACCTCAAGATAGCTCAATCTGTAAAACCATGTTTGTATGAGATCCCATATGATACTTCTGATCCTGCAAACAGATTTTGCCCCAATAGGGAAGACACAGTGACTCTTGAAAAAGAGAGTAGATCAAAATTGAATAAAGACACAGTGAAACCATATGATTACACATATCAAAACAGTCTTTATGAAATTTTCAAACCACCATCCAAAACCTATCTTGATCAGTTGGAACGCGCTAAAGATGTTAGGAAGACAATGTAGAGAAAAAGGTTTGTTAGGAACTAAAGCCAAACATGCTTAAAAACGTTGTGCCTTTCTACCCGTATCGTAATTCCATTAGTAAATGTAGACAAGCTTAGAACGAATGACAAACAACTTTAATCATTTTTTAAAACGATTTTTGTGAAACAAGCTTGGTACATAATCATACTAGGAGTTCTTTTCGTAACTAACTGTATGATATGGAAGGTTTTGATAAAATCATTATTGATGCCTCTTTCAATATAAAAACTATTAATGACAGTTATTGTTTTGTTATGAACATAAAAACGGGAAATGCCATGAGACTTTGAGTTCGTTGGAATCCCTTGAAAAGAGGATGGACGAGCTTGAATCTGAAATAGGCTGATTTTTCAAACATTTGATCTACTTCTCGAAAGAGTGTGGTGTTAAAGAGGTATATGTTCATATTTGCATTCTCTGTCTGATTTAAATGCTCATACTCGATTACAATGCTTATATCTTCACAAGGTTAAAGAATGTGAATGTCTTGCAATAAAGCTTTCGAAACAAACTGAATCTGTTAACAAAGAAGTTCATAATAATTTGTTAAAAAGTTTTTCTAAACATGAAAAACACTCGATTTCTCTTGAAGTCTGTTTAACAACCAATGTAAATGAACAAATGAAAAAACAACTCAGTTTGCAAAGAAATAGATCTAATGTATTTCAAAATGAACGTGACAATGTTCATGAAATCCAACGATTTGAAAGCTCTAATGCAAGACAAGAATCATGCAATAAGTAGTTATAGTGAAGTCATTGAGAAATGTAAAGGAAAGTTTGTGGAAACTCAGTTTGATAAACCATCTGTTGTTAGACAACCAAATGCTTAACGAATTCCAAAACCATCAGTTTTAGGAAAACCGACTCCTTTTTCAAATTCTCTTGAAATGAGAAGTTTTCAAACGAAACAGCCAGTTAATAATCTAATGTGTTGGTTGTTCATCTAAACAAGTCACTCAACAGGTAATTTGCCGCAGAATAGGAAAACATGAGAGGAAATACACATTCGAATATGCTTACACCAGGAAATGTAAGAATTGCCACTAGCACAACACAAAAAATAGAGGAACCTCAGTGACCTCATGCTTCTAGGAATATAATCTCACGTCGTGTCTAATCTACAGGAGCGTAAATCACTTACTAGTGTTACCAGACCACCACTTAAGAGCTATCAAGTTAAGATAAGGTCGTGCCAAACAATAGTCAAGTGAAGTTTACAAAGAAGGAAGTAGAAGACCACCATAGGATTTCTAGTATTTCTAAGAAAACAATCTGTAAACTGCGTGTAATGGACAGTTCAAATTCTGAACTTTGAATGTGGATGTTGTTTGTGTTGAATGTGGAAAGAAATGGTGTTTTCTTTTGTGTTATAATTCTAATCATGATGTTTGTGTTTTAAATACTTGGAATGAACGGTAAACGCTAGAACTAAGATGCCAAAAGTAGTGCCTATTAGTGAAGTAAATAAAAGAGAATAAATGAACAAAATCTGTTGCTACACAGCCCATTAAGAAAAATAGTTGAATAGATTACACTTTTTCAGAAACCCGGGAGGAGAGTTTAGAGAGTTACTTTAAAGAGTTGCAGGAGAATACAAATTAAGGCTGGAAATGGTGGATAGAAAAGAATACTGTCAATTATAATACAATATGGACAAAAACGAAAACCTTCTGAACCTGTCTTAAATGGAAACAACGGGTAGTATCTTTAGTAATGTTCGTCTTTGGTGGGTTCCACAACAAAAGTTATTTTCAACTCTTGCTACGGGCAAGGTTGACAGTGAACCACGCTTGGTTAATTGTAGATAACCTTCATATTCATGCATGCAAACAAACTCTGGGTTTAAGTGCAGGTAAATCATTCAATGGTCAAAAGCAATAAAGAATTGACCTAAATGCAGATGCACTATATAATGCAAAGCAAGAAAATCTCAGAGTGTGGTTGCTGAAAATGTTGATATCTAAGAAACCAGTGCCAAAATGGTTTCACAAAAGATGAGCTACATCAAAAAACGTTTGATCGCAGCAGATCAAGCCTCGGTCTTCATGACAATGACGTCTGTTCACATCAGTCCAGGCCTCGTTTCTTCATCAAATGATTTTGTTCATAACGTTCAGAACTCGGATTTCACGACACAGCAATGAACCGTAAGTTCAAAAGCTGTGGTTCCTAAAGGTTGTTCCTCTAGACAGTCAAGAAAGCTAGATCACGACAAGAGTTGAATTTACTATTCACACCATCAATATAGCAATGCTTGTTGAGGCAACAGGTAAATAAATACAATTCAGAAAATTCAGAAAATTTCAATAAAAGTAGTCGTCTCGGCATGTCTCTTGGACTCGATAACATTTACGTGCTTGAAATGTCGTTTATCCATTGACACGGGTGTAGTAATTGAAGTTCGAGCCGAGGTTGCAAATAGTTTTCAAAACATGTCATTTCTAATTTTCTAAATGGCTTATGTGCCAATATACAGTAATAAACCGGAATTCAATAAAGGAAGGTTTATAACTTATCCTCACAACTAGAAAATTAACATTTCTCGGGTCTTGTAGTTTCTTACAAGACATTCTATGTTTTTAGTCAAGAAAAAGGATAGTGTACGTATCAGTGCGCTTACCCTAAGCGTTAGAAGAGAAGTCCTCTAACATTTGGTTTTTCAAAAAGTTGAACATAATTTTTCAAGAATTTCAAGAATTTCTCGATGACAATTCATAATCTTTCAAAATTATGTGTTCAACACTCCAACCCACACAATGTTTTCAAAAGACAACAATTTTTCAATTGGTCCTATTTTTAAGGGGGAGTTTTTCGAAAAACAAAGTTTTAATGTTCTTGGATACATCAACAACGACAATTCTTTTGTATTCAAAACATTATCAAAATGTTTCAGACCATTCATGCTGATAATATTTTCTCCCACAAAATTTTTCAAGGACATATTATAATCACAATGTATTTTAAAACTAAGTGTTTATTATTAAAATAAGGGGTGGAAAATGTATGTAAAAATATGATCTAGTCGAACTCAATGTGCTGTGTGGAAAAAAAGTTAAGGAAAAGGTTTTATGGGTTCGATTTATACCCAACAACATCTTAATTTCATGACGATTCTTGAAGTCATGATGTGGTTAGTTAAGATTTCAATCCTATGATCCAACCTGAAACCGGAGGATTATACCCTTAGGATAATCCAATGTTAGTATAGCAGTCATTAGGTATGATTTTTAGAGAGAATGTATATAGGATAATGCCGAATAAGATTGAGCTAACACTAGAACAATCACAACAAGGTGCTCAGTAATGACGTCTTTGTTCTTGTTAAGGCTTGAAAGGCGTTGAAGAATTAAAATAAATGTTTGGATAAAGGGTCTAAAGAAAGATGCCATCTACACTATTAAGCAAGACACCGGGTTCAATACATATGCTATCAGAATCACAGTTGATTGTGACATTGAAAATGACATCCATGGACCTAGTGATGCAATGCACAAACCCTTCCCAGCATTTCGCGTTTCTCTCAACAGAAACTTGTCCTATTTTTCTCGGAGATACAATCATTAGCTATTGACATCTCATTCCTGAGATCGTTGATATTGATTAGGTGGTAATTGCTCAAGCATCGAGTACTAAACAAAACTGCGGCTAATCGAGTCTAGAGCCAAGAGATCATTTATAATCTCTTTATGCGAACATTCCATTTTACAACACTTGTTGAATATCATCACATTCACAAGCAAGTTAACAAGAGTTCCTCGCAATATCCTTATGATAATTTGCAGACATTCCGAATTTTTGAACAGTGATACTTATGTTTTACAATGAAGATGAATTCCTTGCTAGATGCCATTATAGCCATCAAACATGCTCTTTGGTTGGTGACTTGCGAGTTCTATATAGTATCAAACTTGTGGATAATTCTGGATTGATCGAGTATTGGATCCAGGTAAAGTATGAATTGATACAAATAATGAATTTTGATTTAAAAAAGATGTTGAGTGAGATAGAAAGAACTACCCGATGAGTTATCAAAAATGCTTTTACAAGAACTCGTCTAATTGATTTTCAACATAAATTTTTTCGGTTATACACTAACGTAAACCTTGCAGGTTAAAACAGGTGGTGATAGTATCCCAATCAATCAAAGTCGATTCATTACTACATATTCATGCTCATTCTACAAAGACAAACTATCATGAAAGCTTAAGATTTAAAAGACAAAGACTTCCGCAAACTCTAATTTAAAGCTTTCAAGAGGAGGCACAGTATGAGAATGTTGGTCAAACTCTTAAGATCGCAAGATGGCAAAGACGTTAAAGACAATGTCAAAGGCTCAAAAGTAAAGATCGCAAAGCATGGAGGAACAAGCCTACAACAAATAACAAAGAGAAAGACCAAGACCACCTGAGCTTTCGACGAAAGCAATCTCCTTAATCACATCTTCTTCGAAGGAGGTAGTCGTTAATAAACTCTACTTCGGGGGAGATTGTTAGCCTCAAAATATTAAGCTGAACAAGAAGTTCATTCATTACGTGTACGAGTCTCGGTCATTTAATTAGTTAAAGTTGTAATAGTATAATATCGGGAATCGGGCTCGATAGTTAATCTAATCTTGTATATGTTTCGGGTTTAATCCTAAGCAAAACCCGAGCCCGGGTCCTAGTCAAATATCCCGAACGTCACTTAATGTGTCGGGGTATATAAGTAACTTTTTCTCTTTGGAAAAGTTAGTTGTTTAAAATAATATCTTTTTTCCTTTTCCTAAACTCTCTCATCTCTCTCTCTTTTCTTTCTCTCTCTACAAAAACAACTCACCTCTCTTCTCTTTTCTAGTTCTAATTCGTGATTGTTATATGAAGTAAAAGTGTTAATCGGGATCCTACACATATCCAACAATTTTACTGGTAAGGTACATGTTGATCATGGACAAGATGGATCTCCATGGTTAATAGAGAGAATTGACGGACATTATAGATACATTTTTAAGCGTACTGGGTATCCTAGAGTGTTGACATATTTGATAACTGTATCACTTGAGGGTGGAGCCACAAATGGATCATTATCATTGGTTGGTGTGATTTGAAGTGCATCTTTGATAATTTCTTTGTGAAGATTAAACCATTGCTCATCCAACTGACATCTGTACATCCTAGTAGTAGAGTTATAGCACATGGTGTCCCAGAACTGCTAAATGTAAATTGCAGGAATCATGGAGGATGCCGTGAAGGCCCTTAAGAAATTGGTATTTTTCAGTATGGCCACAGCAACCTAGGAGATTGGACTCTTTTGTGGCTTCAGAATGTCAAGAACACAGTTACTTTTGTCGATAGGCACCCAGTTGCGTACTGGTAGGGTCTGATCATCTGTTCTGATTGGTGGTGCAATGGCAGGAGCTTGTTCAGCAGGCATATCATTGGTAGGAATATTCATGTCACCCATAGTATCTGCACAGGTAAATCCAACAACAAGACATACATACAGATACATGATGTTAGAATGGAGCAACTCGCTACACAACTCGCTGCAGAACTCGCTACCAAGATAGATGACACACAACTCGCTACTAAGTTAGATGTCACACAACTCGCTACCCAACTCGCTATTAACATACTTAACTCACTAGAAAATTTAAAATTTTTGAAATAGCGGGTTGCATATTTTAATATTAAAGAAAATCTTCCTCAACTTGCTACTGAGTAGCGAGTTGCCTGTTCATAATAAAATAATGAAATATAATTAACTCGCTATCAAGAAATACCCAACTCGCTACCAAGCACACAACTAACTAGCTAAGACTTAAACTCACAAAATCAGCAAATAAGATCAATACAGCACATGTTTAACACTTAGACAACATTAGTAAACATTTTACATCTTTCAGAAACAACCTGCAACAACCATCAATGATTTTTTGATTAATAAAAGTCAACCTTAGCCACGAAAATCATCAAGACCACAATATAATGACAGGGGATGCAATTAAAACACGAACGAGGCATCTTATATCCATTCTAAACTTAACCCAGCAAACAAAACATCATTCCAAACACAAATAATGATTTAGATGATAAACCTAGTCGAACTTATTGATTTATAATGATTCAGTGTGATTAGGCTACCAAACTTTAGATATAAGATGTTTATAAGATAGAGAACCTAAAGCAAGAGGTACCTTAGCACGATTAACCAACGAGATCACAAATCAAAGAAAGTTTCAAACCAGCGAGTTACGAGTGTGGGAAAGAGAGAGAAAAGTTTGACCGAGTTTTTGATGGTTTGACCAAAATTAACTCTCTGACTCCTTTAATACTATTACAAGTTTCACAGTTTGGCAGTTTAAGTCCCTATACTTCCTAAGTCCATTTCAATGAGGTTTAAGGTATTAGAAAGGATTTTACAAGATTCAGAATTGGCACAAGAGGTCCTTATAATTATCTAAGCCAAGGAAACATTTAGCATATTGCGCATAAGTCCCTATACTCACAGATAACTGACACTTTTGGCCTTTTGAGTTAACATAAATCTAACTCCCCTTCAAAGTGAAACCCCGTTCAATACACAAACCTTTTTCCAATTAATTCTTTGATGAATAAAAATGCCTGTTAGATGTAATAATTTTGAAAACACTCTCCCTCTCAATCAATGACCCGTGTTCTATCTAAAGAGCAGAAGTCATTGATTGAGTGTCAAATTTTGAGAAAATCAAGTTAGATTAATTTTCAAACAACACTTTTCCACCGTATGTAGCACAAATAATTTTCTGAAGAATCATAGACGGAAAATTATTTGGATAAAAAGAAGACTTCTCTTTTTTATCAAGAAATAATGCACTGAAGAGTACATTAGATTGAGGGTGCACAGATATAATAGTAATCTCATTGCCTGGGAGGATATCCTAATCACCCATTGATTAGGAACCAACCATCTTTTTGGCGACATGCTCTTTCCTTATTTTGAAGGAGTGGGTTGCGTACGAAATTAACTGCAAGTAATTATATGACATGTTTTGAAAAAGTTTGAACCTTCCGTTTCGAGCTTCATTTAAAGACTAGAGTGTCATTATGTTTAATGACTCCTTTTTCTAGGTCTTGTAAATATTCTTATTGGATAAACGGAAGGACCATGTCGCAGAAAAACTATTTTGTTATGCGTATTGTTCTAGTTATGTATATTTTTGTTTATGGTTTTTAGATGTTTATAATATGATTTACATATTTACATAGGATACTTGAAGCAATCCATTACTCATCCTCTTTTTCGTTCTTGAAGGATTGTTTGAGGGTCTTAGCTTCAGACATTTCTATGCTATAGCCTGAGGGAGAAAATGAATTCGAATCTACTCTCTGGGCAGTTGCTTATGAAGATATCGCCTGTTGATTACTATTGTCCTAACGAAATACAAACTCAACACTCATTTTCTCTACTGTTCTCTAATGATAATGACGTCGGATGTCGATTGTTGTTTGACATGGAGTGCTGGACCCCCCCCCCCCCCCCCCCCCCCCCCCCCCCCCCCCCCCCCCCCCCCCCCCCCCCCCCATTGTTGCAGCAAAGGGATTATGGCAACTCTTGTTTTGTCACAATATAAAGAGACGCGAATTGCTATGACAAAGCCATAATCAAATTAATTGAGACCTCATCCAAGAATTTGGGCACGGCAATTAGACCTTAGCAATTATTCAGCCTCTGTTGAGAGATGGACATGCTAGTTTGCTTCTTTTGATGACCAGCTTATCTAACTTATCACCAAGTAATTGCTGCACTTCCAGGTGTTGCTTTTCAAGTGTTTTGCCAACATGCTTGATGGTGCATCTGTTTGTTGTTAGTGCATGAGCGGTGTCATTCGTCGAATACCAAGACCCCATGTTGATGGTTCCTTCGGAGATACCCAAAAGGACCCGTTTAACTGGTTTAGGTGTTTTTAGTGGAGCATAGATTGTTGATCAGCGCACATGCACACTCAAAAACCGGGTAAGGTCTATTGGCTGAATTGGACCTGTGAGATCACATTAGGCATCCAACCTATTACTATGCAATATCGAGGTCTGATCAACTGGATTCTTGAGAGGTCCTCATATAGTTTTAGTCTGCTTTATTTTGGAGTGTCTACAGGGTTTACTTTTAAGAAGGATTAAATTTCTTAAAATCTTATTAGCTTATTTGATTGATTTTGAAGAAAATTGCATATGGGATTCTGAGGAAATTTGTAGACCTTCTAAGAAAAAGGACATTTGACCCATCATCGACATTTGAAATTTAGAGCTCATTTCATTAGAAAAACAGTCACAATCTCTAGGATCAGTCGAGGCAAATATAATATCATCAACATATATTTGAACATGAAGAGTGTGTTTGCCTATTTTTCGAATGAATAAGGTTGGATCAACTACACCCTTAGAGAATCCTTAAGCCAGAAGAAACTTCGACAGAGTGTCATACCACACCCATGATTCCTGCTTCAAGCCGTAAAGTGCTTTCTTCAAACGATAGACGTGATTCAGACGATCTGAGTCAATGAAGCCCTTTGGTTGGCTGACATAGACTTCTTCTTTAAGCTCGCCATTTAAAAATGCAGTCTTCACATCCATTTGATAGACCGTCATGTTTTTGCTGGCAGCATTGGCAATGAAGATTCTGATAGCTTCAAGTCTGGCAACCGGGGCGAATGATTCCTCAAAATCAAGACCTTCCTCTTTGTTTGAATCCTTTTGACTAAATAACGGTGCCTTGTTTTTCAAACATCAACATACTCATAAAGTATCACTATAGATCCACTTGAGTGCAATAAGTATGGTACAATCTAGGAGGTGGTTACTAATTCCCCCATATGTCCGGCGAATCAAAATTTATGGATTTTTCTTGCATGGCGCTTGATACTGTAGTCTTCGTGATAACAAGTCTTTGAAGTTTTTTTGTTTGAATTTTGACAGTACAGAATTGTAGAAGCACCACAAGGCATCGGTAGCAAGCTGTTTCTCCGCGGTGGTACAAGTCGAGAAGGGTTCCCAATAATATTATCAATCGGATGGTGAGATAAGCTTCGGTCTATATTTCGGAGAATGTTTTTCTGAGGTTAAGTAGATTGGTTGGATGCAGCTATCGAAATTTCCCCAAATGATGATGCTTCAGAGCTTGGGTCTGGAGCAAAGAACGCATTACAAAGGGTTTTCGTGTTAGATGAGAGCAATAGGATTTACTTCTCAAAAGTTATGGTAAAATCTACAGACTACCATGATGTAAGGAAAAGGGCAGAAGATTGATGTTCCTAAGATGATGGGGAATATGATATATCCCAATCAGTGTATCTTGATCACAGAGATAGTAACCTTGATAGATGGATCCAGATGGAGTGTACTAGGAATTGGAGCTGCAGGAATAGGAGGTTCGTACGATTCATATAGTTGGAAGGTCAAAGATCTATTCATCAAAAAAAATCGGGCTTGGAATAGATCATCCAATTCTTTATAGATGGGATAGGTACATAAGGTGCTTGCAGGAGTAAGGATTAGGTAGACAAGCTCGGAACTGATAGGTCAGGCGTCCAAAAAGTTAGGTAGGGTCCTGAACTGGAGTGTACAGAGTCATTTGCCCAGTCAGCTCTTCGATTTAAGTGGAATTGAGTTTTCGCTCCCCATCGATTTGGCGGGTTCGGTTTGTTGTAGATTCTCGGTTAACCTTCCTATTGATAAAGCTATAAACCAACAAAGAACCCAATGTCTGCTTTAGCCCTTCGACAATTTGCCAAGATCCTTCACTATCGTTAGTTGGGTGATAGACACCAAGGGACCGAGAAAAGAATAAGATCCACGTTTCTTGTCATACAGAAGTTTATACTCGTGGGGTTTTGTTGTTGAAGAGTATGGATTAGGGATCTCGGTTTTTTTGGTTGTTAACAGGATGTTGATAAATAGCTTTTGCCCAACGAAATCATTAGAGCCTTGGAAGAAGATCAGCATAGTATCGAGCAGCTTCCACCAAAGAGTGTGGTTCCGATCGTTCGACAATGACCTGTTATGCTGAGGATGTTCCTCAGACAGTTTTCTCGTGAGTAAAGCCGACACATTCATAGTAAGCAGTTAAGTCTTAATTGACAAATTCTGTGCCATTATCTGTTCGCGAGACATTCCTTGCACCGTCTTTGTTAAAGACCGGCTTGTAGTCTGATATTTAGGCAGTTTGGACAACATACTCAAGAGTCTATCCTATGATCTCAAAAACTTCACCATGTAAACCTTGATTAGTCATCAACGTATTTACACAGAATTAAATTCTTCCGCCATTAATACTCATACACTCCCTCATCGGTCTGCGCTTAAATAGCATGTGAAGGGGATCTGTTGTGAAGAACTTCCATAATGGTGTTAACCATTTAGGTTTGTAGGTTGCCTTCCTGCTCTTTCCAAGTTGACATGCGGAATACAGATAATCCTTTTCAAAATTCAACATAGGTAAGCCTCAAACAAGATCTTTACGAGCAAGATCATTTAAGGTACCGAAGTTTAAGTGATTCAAACGGTGATGCCAAAACCAGGATTTGTTCTTTGAGGCTTTAGACAGTAAGCAAATGGGAGAGGACCTCATCATGTCTTCAACATATATGGTGTATAAGTTCGTGTCACGATTTCCTTTAATAAGATCGACACTATCTAAAACTCTGATGAAACATGTAGGTTTTTAACTCCCCGCACCGGCCCAATCACAAGATCAGAGTCACGCCAAAAAATTGACCGAACAGAGAACAGTGTTATTTGACCCAAGTCCTTCCACATAGTTATACATGGAGATCACACTATCACCAATTACATAATCTCCATAACCCATAATCGCACCAAAATGATCATTTCCGAATCTGACAGTCCAGGTAATCTCTCACGCGCTCGCGCATCAAAACACCTTACCCCAGACGAACCTATGAGCCGAGCACTCTCTTTCATTAAAATTGTTATGAGCCGAGCCCCTGGATCCAGCATACCAAAGGGACAGCATGGTACGACCTGCATTTGAACAAAGATGACAATGGAGAGTTTGAAAAATTGGGTCCCCAATTTCAGTTGGGGTCCTGTTGGTTAGAGCAAACAAGATGATATTCTACAGGAGTGTTATTTCCCTGTGGGTCAGCAGGCATGGTACCACGATTAAGAGCAGTAGGCCTAACTAAAGGGCACTGTCCTCCTAATAGGATTAGTCTACCAGTGGGCTTCCATTGTTTTACAGACACTACTTTAGGTTTAGTATTCCTAGTTAAAGGGCACTGTGCACCTAAAGGGAATATTCTACCAGTGGGCTTCCAATTATATCCCACGGTGGTGAATACTTTACCTGTGGGCTTCCATGTTTGATTAACCTATTTGACTCTCTAAATTTTTTTGACTGGGGTGGTTTGGAAGACTTTAAGGAATTTTCAACACATTTGTCATGATTAAAGGAAATAATGCATTCATTACATGTCTTGCAAAGTGAATTGAATTCGTATTAAATACAGTACGCCTAATGCTAGTACTTGAATCAACATGATTCTTTTTGCTTAGTTTAGACTTATTTTTCCTATGGTGGTCTTCTACTTTCTTCTCGGGCACACTATTAGCTGGCAAGGTCTTATCATTCATTTTGTTGCTCTTAGACTGAGACCTTCTAGCTTTAGTGGCATTGCTTAATCCTATAGAATGAATAATAGGAACATTAGTATTTTGAACTGTTGGGTGCTTAACATGGTTTGTTGCGTTGTTGCCTGAAGTTTCCAATGGGTCAAGAAAGGTTACATGCTTTTTCCTAGTTAAAGGTATAGTAGAAATAACTTTATCTCGTTTGTTACGCGCTTTAGGACATGAGGCACTCACATTTTCTAATAATTCATGAGACCGTTTAGTGTAAACGCAGGCATAGTCCAGACTATGATCAGAAGGTCGTTTACTTCTAGCCTCTTCAACTATCTTACAGAGAGTATCTAAGGTATCCCTAAGGCGGTTGAGATAATGGTGATGAACATCCCTATTGTTTCTTTGGCTTGGAGGAATTGATTCAACCTCAATTGCATACTTTTCAAAAATAGAAACCTTTGGTGATTCAACATTACTAGTGACGCATGGCATCTTCCCCTTGAGTTGAGTCTTTAGATTCTCAATTTTAGTTTGTAAAGACGTTGTCATTTTGATGGTTTTAACATGCGTTATTTTAATGGAGTTAAATAACTCTTGATAATGCTGTTTAACCTTTTCATTTTTAGCTTTAAAATGTTCTAGTTGTTCTTGCAAAGCTGTGACAGTTTCGGTTAAATGTAAATTTTGAGAATCTAGAGACTTATAGTCAAAGGTGCTTTATTCTCATTCATTTTGTTAGCTTTTTAATAGAAATTTGAGCTTCTTTTAAGTTAGGATTGTGTTTTGTGACCTTGAATCTGATCAATCCCAGATTTATCCGATTTTAAAAAATGCTTCAAATTCAGAAAAGAAACATCTTAGATGACTTGGATTGAAGTTTTCAATATTTTCTTTAAGATGTTGATGCTTTAATTGTAAATTAAGGTGAGCAATCTCTAATTTTGAAAAATCCTTGATCTTGGTTTCATGGTCATCATTTTGATTTTTTTTCAAGTAATTTGGAATTCTCAGCTTCAAGTTCAACAACATGAGTCATTGTAACATTATAAGCATTAGATAAATCATGAAATGAAAATAGAGATAGATGGCAGTTAGAAGCAGAATCAAGTGACAGTATAAAACACATCATGGGCAATACAATTAGCAATCAAATTCTCATTTGTGATGAGGAGATTTTTATGTTTAATCTCCCTACATTTTTTGTCGATGACACTCTGGTCCACTTCAGCTTCCATATTTTCAAAAACTGCTTTCATAGCTCTAACTTCTTTAACAAGTGATCTTTGAACTTTGTCGAAATGTTCTTTGAGTAGATTGAAAAATAGAATGACTTCCGTTAAGTAACACCGGTTTTTTTGTTCAAACCCCCTTTCCCATTCAGTTATTCCCATTTGTGTAATCTATTTTTTACAAGTTTTTTCAAATTCCTAAAAAAGTTGAGTAATTACATACAGACCGATATTTACTTGACTTGTAGTTGGAAGCGTTTGGGGGACCAGATGGACAGGAGTATTGGGTGGATACACTATCGCAGGTGGAAGAATTGACAGGGGTGGGGCATTTGTTTTTAGATCTTCTGCTCTTTGCTTAAGGAGGTCTTTGGACCAAAATACTTGTTCAGGGGTTAGTTGGGTTTGTGGTGTGAAAGTGACAAGAAAAATTTCTTTGGAGTAATTAGGAGGTATAATTTTAATTTTCTTTTCCACACACACAGGGTCATTCATTTTCTCATTCATTTTCTGCCTAGTAATCTCGGCTATCTCTAGGTCTTCCTCAGATGATGTAACACTTACAGGGACATGATGCGTCTTAAGAATATCATCACCATCATAAAGTGCCAGTTGAACCATTTTGGCCTTTCTAAGGTAAAAAGGGTTCTGGGCACACCTATGGCCATTACAGCATCTTGGTCATACAATTTTTTAGGTTTTAGCATCATGTGAACAGTCTGAATGGAATGATCTTGTGAGTATAACTTATTCTCGAGTTTATCGTTTAATTTTTTCAGATTTAAAAAATCAGTTCGGAATTTTGGTTCTTATTGTTTAAACTTCTATGTTTTAAAGCATTACAGTTTTCCTCTAATTATATTGTTGCTCTAATTGTTCGATTATGTTGTAACTTAACTGATATAAGTTCCTTCTTAAGATTTTCATCCTTTTTATTTTGATCTTGAATAAGTATACTCATTTGTTCATCCATTTTCTATTCACGAAGTGTCAAATCAAACTTAGCACGTTGTTCATACATAGTAACTTGCTGCTTATAGATATTAAGTTCAGTGACTAAAGGGTCATGAGGAATGTACGCATTATTATCATGCAACACATATGCATCATTCGAAATAGAAGATGCATAACTTGGTTAAACAGAAACTTCATTGATTGTCAAATATTGTTCGTATGTAATAACATTACTATTACCCATATCGGCACCATTTGAGTCAATGACATGTTTCTGTTGTACTTCGTTATGAGTCTCATGTTCGTCTTGATTATCATCACAATGATCAATAGTATTTTCCAAATCATGTTCCTCAGATAAGATGGATGCAATTGATGGATCAGCTTGTAGATTTATTGGCCTAGTTGAGGAAAAATTGGCCATGAATATTAACTGAGTAGTAGGTCATCATTCAAACACATCTGCAGTCGAGAGAGCATCACTTTTTATCTGCTTGGAATAATGTTTTTGTCTTCATTTGTGCTAAGTCTTTTAATGGTTGATCATCTACTTCTGCCCATCAAGTTGTTAGTTTGTTTAGCATCCAGAAAGTGCAGCTTTTCTCATCCAGTATGCATCCATTCTCTTGAGCTTTGCATCAGAACTCTTATCCTTGAAGAAAAAATGTAGCATTCCGTGGTCGCTCTTCAGCAGAGGAAAGTAAGTGCATATGTCCATGCCCATTATAGTGTATAACACTTGATTGGTTTTTCCTTGACCTTTATTGGCAATTCCCAACTCTATTATGTGCACCCCTATTTCCTGCTGCATCAGCTCCCCGAGTAAAGTTTCTCTGATTCTGATTCTATCACCCTTGAACATTCTGAACCACGATCCTACCATCCTGAATTGTTGCTTGATTGCGGGTGTTAGAAGAGGTTCAAAGTTGGTTGTTTGTCTAGGGGAGGTTTACTCTGAATGATTGTGCAAGAAGTGCAACTTGTTTGGTGAGCGTGTCAAGTATTTCATCAGTTTGGGTGTATCTAGAGTCAAGGTGGGAATTTTTAGCAAATTAAGGAAACTGAAGAGATTGGACATGTAGTGACTGAAGAGGTGGTGATGATGGAGGATATTGATAAGACTAAACATTTGACGATTGTGCATAGGGTTGAACGCTTGAGACAAAAGCAAGTTGATCATTGGTAGTTGGAGTGATTTTTTCAATTATTATCCAATCTTGTGCGGCATGCTTCTCATGTTGTTTCAAGTATGCGTACATCTGTTCATGGCTTGTCGCTTTCAGTCCCTTGTTTCGTTTAACGACTGTTATAAACCTATCCCATTCAGGTGACATGTTGTTTATAAACTTGGGGTTTAGCTGAATGTTGGGCATTGTCTTTGATATTTCTTATGTCATTGACGAGGTTTTGTGGAACGGACATAGTACTCTTGATTGTTTTCTCCAAAAAAGCATCTTGGAAACGTTAAATTCATCATACAACTGAGATTCTCTGTCTTCTTTGGTGAGCTCATATCCCGCAAGAAGCATTTTGACATTGTCCCAAATAGCTTTTGCTTTAATGTTATGATTGATGAGCTTGTAGATGTCTTTGGGTAATCCTTAAAGCACAATGTTGGTTGCATGGACATCAGCATCGAATCGTTTCTTGTCATTGTCATTAAGATCATCATAAGTGTGAGGCATTTCTGGTCCAAGAAGAACACCGCCTTTAGGTGTGGTTCCAAGTGTGTCCCTGGTGGTTCCAAGCTTAAATGGACCATGATCAATTGATTGAAGAATGTAAATTCCATTTTCCTTTCCCCTACAATACAGTCGGATTCTTTATGACCATGAGTCGTAATCAGTCCTATCGAGCATAGGAGGGCGGGTATCAGAACCGGCCGCTTGAATATCATCAAAATTACTAGACATGATTGATTACTTGTATTATGATAAACTTTGGATCGATACAATGATTAGTGATTGTATTTTAAAATTGGTGATTGAGTGTTTGAAGTGGTGACATGTTGTTCAAGTTTGTAAAGATTACAGGTTGAAATTTGTCTAAAAGTCCAAATATCCGAAAGCTCATAACTCGCTGCCCTGTAACTCGCTGGAAGAGACTTGACAACTCGCTAGCAAGAAACAAAATAGACAGAGTTCCTGTTCACAAGTCACTAGAAAAGTGTCTTCAAATAGCATGTAACTCGCTTGACGTAACTCACTGGAAGAGACTTGACAACTCGCTAGCAAGAAACCAAATGGGCAGAGTTCCTGTTCACAAGTCGCTAGAAATTTTGTCTTCAAATAACTTGTAACTCGCTTGAACGTGAATCGCTGGATGAGACTTGGACAATCTCACTGCAAAAACCAATTGGGCAGAGTTACTGTTCACAAGTCGCTAGAAATTTGTCTTTAAATAGCCTGTAACTCGCTAGATCCAACTCGCTACCCGCAAGAAAAGTTAACTCGCTGACCTAAATCACTACCTACACAAGAAGACAAGTCACTCCTCGTGTTTCCGCCTTGGCGGGGTGTGACAATTCTGACAACTCGCCAGTACAGTAACCTAACTCGCTAAGAAGATCTTCAAACAGTACCCTAACTCGCTAGGTTGAAAAACTTGACTTTTGACATAAAAACGCCTAAAAATCACCCTTTTGAATGTTTTTGCTTGGTTTCTTTTGCACAACTCAGTACTAGAAGGCTATAGCAACTATGAAAACATAAACTTTAACATCACAAACGTCAAGATCAAAGAAAAATTAAGAACAAGACTATAAACCTCCAAAAACCAAATTTTTGATCTAAACTAACCAAGAAAACGCACACACAATCTAGCTAATCATCCCATGAGCTTTGATACCAATTGTAGGATATTTGATATCATAACACAAGGGAAAGAATAGGGGTTGGCCGATTATAGAGACAGAAAGGAAAGGATTTCAAGTGAGAGAAACACCTTATGTGTATAATTGATCAAATGAACAACCAACCTCTTTCCATGGCTGGAAAGAGGCTTATATAGTGAGTTACATGCCCTAGAAAATGGGCTATGGTGTGGGCTTACAAGTGGGTAAAGACCCGGCCCAATACCATAAGTCATACGCTTACATTACGACTACAAGCTATGCTATTCTAGACAATGCACGGGGTGACCGAGTCTTTTTCATGAACCTAACATAAAGCACACATAAGCTAAACTTATTTAACTCTCCTTAATAGTGATATCCCATTATTGTTTAAAAACCTTTTTCCCTTTAAGCATATTATTATGAAGAAGATATTTAACATTTTCTCCCCTCAAACAATGATCCGTTTTCTATTGAAAGAGCTGTAATCGTTGTTTGAGTGGTCGAATGTCTTTGAAAAAGCATTTTTCTGATGACTTAATGTTTTATTTTTGAAAATCAAACATCATGAAATAAGATTTCTCTTATTCTAACATATAAGTGCACTAACATGTACACTTATGGGAATATAGGAAGCACGGGTTGTGTTGCAAAGTAAACACAAGCCTTTGCATGGTCATAAAGTAGACCATGCCCGAGAATAAATTCCCGTTGAGAGGTCAAGTTTTCTTTTTGAAATACTTGCATTTAAGATGATGACCGGGTTGCTATCTGAAATAATAGCAAGCCATTTGGCATGTTTTGAAAACATTTAAACTTCTGCTCGAACTTCATTTACAGC
>BQNB010108715.1:0-14196 GCA_026074375.1 Tanacetum coccineum
ATCGTTTTTATGTGACGATAAAAGATCAAAAGTCAAAAAGTAAGATCGGACCTGAAAAGTCAAAGTTTAAACTAGTCATTTAAAAATTTCAAAAATTGCCGGATGTTACATCCAGTATAAGTCCATCCATTTTCACGATGAATTTTTTGTACTTTGGCATACATAATTGCTTCGTACTCCTGGAGTGGGTTAAAAACAGTTATTTTAATATCTATTTCTGATAATAAATTATGGATATACAATTTATGATAAAATACATTAGTAACTTACATAACCCGACTCACGAATCGATCCCACCATTTTTTTGATCGCACCAGCAAAAAACTCTTCAATAGTAACTTCCTTCTTCATAGGGGAATATAAACTAATGGCATGATTCTTCTCATATTCCCCATCATTCTCTAAATATCTAAAAATACACAATATATATATATATATAAAATGTAATTATGAAATTTTGTTGATCTACAGGTAAATATTCAAAGAATGTTATATTTAAAGTTTTTCATTAATTTAGTACCTCTGTTTGAATGCCACAATCTCTGATATATCTTCATTGAGGTAAAGTTTAGTGAAAAACAAACAATTGCTGACTGAAGCTTTGTCTGCAATATCAATCAACATCAAGTTATCTACTTCTTATATGATAAAGTATAAATCAAATTAATTTAATTTACAAATGGTTCCAAAAAAATACCATTGAAATATTTGACTCTGGCAAGTTGCAGAATCATAACCACAGGGCCAGTAGTCTCATTTTAATTAGCATAATCATTGAACTTTTCAGCCCAACCCTCATAGAAACAGCATTCTAGTTGACGACCACTGTTTAAAACACAAATGTATCAATAAACATATATTATTGGTAACTAAAAATTGAATTATAAAAGGTTTGAAATAATAACAGTGAGCTTACTTAACATCTTGGAGTATAACAATTCTCCTTTTTTTTTCTTTTCCATAAGACTCAAAAGGTATCAAGTTAGATATTGAGACGATGGTACCAATCACATTTGTGTTCAAATATATGTTGTAAGGTAAATAGACATACTACAAACAGATATGTTTTTTTTAAGAAAAGTAAAAATAAAATAACTTACCAACATTATCTGTGCTACCAAATCATTTGGTAGTAAAGTTCTGAAAGGGTTCAAATTTGAAACCACACAAGTTTTGGTCAAAATGAAAGACCCTGGTAACACTTGTGTTTTGGTAAAAGTTATTTTTGTAACGGTGATTGAGCAAAGGGAACTTCCCTCCGTTTTCACTAACACCAAAATCTCCAATTCTGTAGCATGAACCTTCATCCAACACGACCAAGAACTTGTTCATATTTTCTAGCTTGATAGACGCTTGAATGCGGTTACCCTTCATTTTAGAATGAATTTTCATAAATCAAGATGAAGTAAACAACATTGGATATATATTATATTTTGCTGAATAATAAATAACATTGGAATCATACCTCTAGATCTTGAAGAACAACATCTAAACCCCATGGTTGATTTGGTTTTCCTGCTGCATGACTTTTCCAGATACTGATGCATCTTGCCAGAACCTTAACATCGTCCATCATTGGGTCAATGTCACAAAGAAATGTCATTTGCTGTTCCATGGTTTGCACTATAGGGACAAAAACAAAGTAATTTTTAATTTTATGGAATCAAATATAATAACAATGTAGATAAAGCTCCCCAAATATTAAATATTTGTAGTTTCAAAATCCAAGAATCGTACAAAATGAAACAAATATTTATTAACCATCAAACATTGAAAACATACATGTTGTACTATGAATAAAAGGAAAGAAGAAAATGAGATGTTTGATTTTTGCAAACTCAGTCTCTATTTATAGAGGAGTATTAGGTTAATCCCGATTTCAAATTTTAGTAAATTTCGACTATTATCTAAGACCCCCAATTTGAATGAATTGTAACCTTAGCAGCTATAATCATGGAATAAAGTTACTGTGATGATTTATTTGAATCTGTTATTATCCCAAAATGTTCAAATATCCAACCAATATATTATATCTATATCAATAATCATTATCCAGGCAAAAAAATTAATAAAAAAAGCAAAAAATTAACACTAACCTGTAACCTTCGAATATGATGATCATTATAAAAAAAATTTCAATGTTATCCCTTACAAAATTGGGAGAGGGTTTATCATATCTATTCATAATAGTGATTGTGTGTATGTTTGTGGTTAAATGAATATACAGATTTAGGATTCGGGTATAATAATAAAGGTTAGATCATATTGTAAGATACAGATTTAGATTTAGGAATTGTTATAATAATAGATTGGAAGGTTTTTGATTAGATCATATATTGGGTTTTGATAAATTAGATGATATCGTAAGATACAGACTAAAATATTTTTGGGGTGGGTTTAGGGTTACAAAATGGGGGCGGTGATTGATATAGTGTATGTTTATAGGAATTGATCGTACGGTTGATAAAAAAGGAAAAAGCCAGGTGTATTTTGATTAGAGGTTTTGGTTGACAAACCCTCCTTTATATAAGAGGTAGATTTGTGTTCTAAAGTTTCCAAGTTAACTTAAGTTTATTTGATACAAGGAATTAAGAAAAACCAAAAACAAAAAAAAGTGCTTATTGCTAAGCTTTTGGATGAATGGGCAGAAATGGATGGCTCATTGGGTATTTAGTTCAGCTTATTTATAAGCTAAGGGTAGGTTAGAGCTTATTTAGGTTTATTAATACTCCTGTTTTGAGCAAGGAGTGAGGTAAATTCTTTTTTTAAATTCCCTTGCATTCTACTGTTCCTCAGCTTATCTTGCTTATTATAGCTTAATTACTGTTGTAATTTGCTTATTTGATCTTTATCTGTCTTTTTCTACATCTGTTATGGCTTATTAGATCTTTAGGTAGTATAAAAAATGCAAGTTTCATATTTAAGGGAGTGTTTGGCTTAGTCTGTTTTGACTTGCAAAAGTCAAATGTATTAGTGTCATTTGCTCAAGTTAGTTTAGATTTTAGTTAAGTTTAGTTTTAATTCAGTTTTTATAAGTTAGATTTTAATTTTTCAAAAGTAATGGCTTAATATGTTCTTTCTAGCACCAGGGGAGTTTTTAGCTTAAGCTTAGACTGTTTCATTTTAATCCAAGCTCTTTGAGCCTTTGATTTTGCCTGAAATTTTGATCATACACTCTATTTGAGTGTATCATAGTGTAGGATTACCCTCAAGGTAACCTGCACTATTAATTTTGAGTGATAGTGCAAAGTGCATCAATAGGAACAACTTAGTTCCTGCTCCCACTTTTTGAGTTACAATTTAGCTAAGCACTCTTAGGATTTAGCCCTTTAGAATCAAGTAGGAGATAATATGGTAATAGCTTAATTTAGATTAGTGATTATTTTTCATTTCCAGCTTATTTAGTTAGCTTAAATTTGTTTTTAAAAGTCTCCAAATATCCAAAAGCCAAAAACAGTTGCAGTTGAGGAGTAGTCTTAAAATTTTTATTTCTAGCTTAGAAGTGTTGGTTTTATGAATTAATCTAGTAGTTTATAGGTTGATTGTTAAAAATACAAAAGCCCATTTTCTGTCTTTGCTTATTAAGCATGTTAGCTTATTTTGTTTTAAGCTTTTTAAGTGTTTTCTCTTGGTTAGGCATCTTTTCCATCAATTTCAGATAGTTTAAGTTATTTCTAGTCCATTTAGCTTTTCATTTTCAGCTTAAGCTCATCATAAGCTATTCATAACACCTTTCCTCTTTCATTTTAAGCTTAAAATGAGCTTTTTACAAGCTTATTAGTAAAATCAAGGCAAAAAGCCACTTTCTGTTTTCAGCTTATACATAAGCTCTTTTTGAGCTTATCTTTGGGTTTCAGCCCTAGTAACTTTTATTAAAGTTGCTCTCCCCAACTTATTCTACAACTTATTTTTTTTAAGTTTTTCATGATAAGCACTTTTTCAACTTCACTTAATTTTTAGCCTAAAAAGGACCTTGTTTGAAAACGGGTTGGGGCTCAGGGTAGGTTGTGAAACTTTAGGTTTTATTAGTTATCCCCCCGTTAGTTAGTAATTGCACTGTCAGTCCTTTAGGCCTTGCATCGTTAGTCCTTAGCTTAGTCTTTAATTAGTTTTAATTAGTTTTAATTAATAATTAGGGTTAGTTTTTAATTAGTTTAATTAAGGATTTATAAAAAGGTAAAATTTAGGGCTTTTATTTTTATAAAATTTCGGCATATTTTCTTTATCTAGTGTAATTTTTATAAAATTTTTAGGATTATATTTTTAATATTTTTATTATTTTTTAAGTTTTTAATTAGTTTAAATCTTAGAAAAATCATAACTTTAAATCTAAAAAGCCAAAAATAGTAATTCTTTTTTCTAAAAATTTTCTTTTTACTTATTTTACTTAGGAAAAATAAAAGTTCTTTTGTAGGGTCGTTTTTGCAAAATCTCACTTTTTAAAGAACGGGATTTAGCCCCCGTTTTTGTTTTTTTCATTTTAGAGCTCGTTTTAACTCCGTTTTCGGTCTAGTCTTTTTCATTCTTCATTATTAGTCCCCTAGAGTAGATTAGAAGTAAAAATTTCTTTGTAGGGTTAATTTTTAAGATTTTAGGTTTTTGACCCCTTGTTCGGGATTCCTGCTCTCGTTTTTCAGTTTAATTTCATAATTTTTAGGTTTTTCTCAATCGTTTTTGCTTATTATTTATTAATTTAGCTTTCTAAACTCCCAAATCATCAATCTCATTCAAACTCCAATTTTCCGACTGTATCGATTCTCAAGCACAGCCTCGTTGGGGATTAACGACCCGGGGATATTCTATACTACTTCTCGGTTTCATTGATTATTTTTAGATTATACTTATTATATATATTTTATTATATATTATATATATAATAGGTTTAGCTTAAAAACCAATCAACCAATTTTTGGCGCCGCTGCCGGGGAGGCTGTGAAAACGATTATCGTTACGTTTGACAATTTGTGTTTGAATCTGTGAATATTATCATATAAAAAAAACCCTAAAAGTACAAAAATATTTTCATTTTCTTTTTAGTATAATTATCATTTAAAGAAAAACTAAAAAAACCAAAAATATAAAAACATTGTCAATAAAAAGAAATAAAATTCACAAATTGGTAAAAATACCAAAATATAATATTCTCAATTGAGGTATTATCATAATAACTTCCGGTGAACTTGTTGGTTCCCAACTCGAACAAAAGATTTAAAAACTTGCCATTTGTGTCGCTTACGACGTAACGCTCACCCTCGATTTGATTAACAAACTAAAAGGTGGGTATAAGGAGGGTTGTTCCGAGGAACTACGACCCGAAAGGAGAAATAAGCTTCGCGCTATTCCTACTCCTCCGCTCGCTTGTGCGTTTTTCATTTTGAGAGCTACCGTGAAGTAAGTAGATTATTTGGTTGAAGTTGTCTTATCTCACTGTCCGTTAAAATCAATTGTGAATTTACTTTTGATAAACCAAAAAGAACAAAAAAAATAAAAAAAAATTAGTGTAAATTTTCTTTTTTAGTGTATGCACACTCGTTCCCAATCTCGTAATCTTCATCATCAACAACACCAGGCCCCACCACCTGTTGTTGAACAATTTAATCTTGAAGAACCAATTGAAAATCCAGATCCCCTAGCTCCGATGGATGATACCCGGACTATGGCTCAATTGCTCGAAGCACCCACCGCGGGTTACGAGGATGCCATCGTTGTGCCCGAAATCACCGCGGACAACTTTGAGCTTAAGCACGGTCTGCTTAACCTCGTTCAAAACAAGCAATTCTTTGGACATGATAAAGAAGATCCTCATGCCCACATCCGATATTTCAACAAGATCACTTCTACGATGAAGTTCCCGAACGTCCCGAGTACGTCGGTAAAGCTTATGCTTTTCCTATTTTCCCTCGAGGGGGCAGCCCGGATTTGGCTTGAGAAAGAACCCCCTCGATCGATTCAAACATGGGAATCTAACTTGTTACGAAATCATCACAAATTTTTTCCTCCGTCTATGACAACCAATCTTCAAAATGAAAATCACGGATTCACAAAGATTTAATGAGACGTTTATAAAGCATGGACCGATTTAGACGATCTTCTTCGGGCATGTCATCATCATGGATTTCAGAATTGCATCAACTCGATACATTTTATAATGACTGACTCTAACGAATCAAGTAATTCGCTAACTTCCGCCGCGGTGGCAACGTATTTGGAAAAAAGCTCGTATTGCTAAAATCACTAAAGCAAATCCAAATTCGTAATTCACTAACAAACCGTTGTTCATGCCAAAGTGAGTCGAGCACTTCCACCCCAGAATTTCATCCGATGTTTGCTTGAGTTGAAAGATATGGTGAAAGCCTTACTTCTTGATAAGAAAAATCAATCTCCCGCTCCTACTCCCGTAAAAGCGGTTGAGGAAAGTTGTGTTACTTGTGGTGGTACTCATTCATACCAAAATTGTCCCGCCACCAATGGCAACGTTTATCGTGACAATATTCAAGAGTACGTCTCTCAAGTCGCCGCAGCTAACTACAACCAAGGAAATACCGGTTATCGAGCCCTGATTGCTAATCAAATTCGACCTCCCGGTTTTCCTCCCGTTCAAAACAATCAAAACAATCAAGGAAACAACCAGAACCGTTACAACCAAAACCGGGGAAATTTCAATCAAGCTTCAGCTTACCAACCCCTGGTTAATCAAGGTCAAATCTATCGACCTCGGGTTGTTCAACCTCCTGCTTATCAAGCTCCCGCTTATCAAGTTATAGCTCCTAAAATTCAAGGTGTATCAAAGGAAGATTTCCAAGCCTACATAAAGGCTAATGATGTTGTAATGAGGAACATGCAAACTCAAGGTCAAAACATGCAAAATCAATTGACCAATCTCACGGACATGCTTTCCAAATTTGTCACTTCCAATACCGCCTCTACTTCGGGAACTCTCCCAAGTAACACCGTTACTAACCCGAAGGAGGACTTGAAAGGTATTACCACTCGAAGTGGTGTTGCTTACAAAGGACCCACGATTCCTACTACTTCTTCTCCTAAAGTAGTGGAACGTGAGACCGAGGTCACAAAGGACACGATGCCTCCTACTAATAACGGAAGCACCGAAGACGTCCAACCTCCGGTTGTCCCTGTTGTCCATCATGAATCAATCTCTGAGCCCGTAAATGCTCCAGTTAGTGCTTCGATGCCTAACCAAAAAGCATCAATTCCATTTCCTTCAAGAAGAAATGATGAAAGGCCGCTGTGAGAAAGCCTAACGGACCAAATGAGAAATTCTATGAAAATCTTTCGAGATTTGAGTTTCCGAAAAGCTTACAATGCCTTGATGCTTATCCAAAATTCGCCCTCGACTCTAAAAACCTTAACTTAATCGGAAAACAAGAAAAGTTGAGTGAAATGGCTATGAACCCCATTGAACTGAGAATCGTTCAACAGCCTCATCCTAAACAAGTTACCAAAGAAACTTGGAGACCCTGGCCGATTTCTCATTCCATGTGAATTTTCCGGGATTAATACATGCAACGCCTTGGCCGATCTCGGCGCAAGCATTAATCTTATGCCATATTCCATATGGAAAAATCTCTCTCTTTTCCGTGAACTAACATCCCAACTTGCATGGGACGGCCTGAGTTAAGCCATCGATCAAATCTCTGATCCATGATATCCGCTGAATAACGTCTATGTAACGGTGGGAAAGTTCCAATTTCCTGCAGATTTCGTAGTCGTTGATTTTGAGCCAGACCCCCGAGTACCTCTAATTCTCGGGAGGAGTTTCTTAAAAACAAGTCGTGCATTAATCGATGTAAACGTTGGAGAAATACCCCTTCGTGTTGGCTAAGAGGCCATTACATTCAATCTGTGGACCACAGACTTCGAGATACACGGCTTAATTTACAACATATTGACGCAAACCGAATTGACGTCATTGAAATGGCTTTTTGTGAAGAATACCCTCAAGAAGATCTTGGTTCTCAAAATGTGATCTCCGAGTGGCAATCACACTCCTTACTAACTAGATCCAATCGTCTCTACGCCTCTCCGACTTTAACTCCATCGGGACAGTGACTTCTCCTTTTCAAAGAATCCTACTCTTTTCTTGCATTAGAGTGATGATCCAACTCACCGGCAGTTGATCCAACATATATGACCCTGAAGGGGAACATTCTTCTCCTCGAACAATTCTCAATATTTGAATCTATCACATCACCACCTCCTCAAGTAAAATTAATTTTCCTGAAACTCGAAAAGATCTTAAGATTAGGTGAAGCAAAACCATGAAAAATCTTCCTTATATGCACCCCTAAGGTTTGGAGCTCAAGACTTGCCACCTCATTTTAGAATATCATTTTTGAGGGTGACACAATGCCTGTCATAACATTGCAAAAGGACTTGAAGAATGAGGAAAAGGCAAGCTCTAATCGAGGTTCAAAAGTCCGCACAAAGCAGCCATCGCTTGAAACTTCTGCTATCAAGGGTATTGACCCAGAGTTTTGTACCCACAAAATTCTCATGGAAGAGGACTACGAACCGACGGTTCAACATCAAAGGCGGGTAAATCCGAAAATCCACGACGTCATCAAGAAAGAAGTTGAAAAACTTCTGAACTGCCGGATATGATGTTATCCGATCTCATGACATAGGACCTGTATTCCAAATAAAATTGGGTCAGCCCGGTGCATTTGTGTACAAAGAAGGATGGCATGACCGTCTGTGAAAAATGATGAAAATGATCTATACCGACTCGATTGGTCACAGGTGGAGAGTGCATCCGACTACATAAAGTTGAATGGATGCTACCCTAAAGGACCATTTCCCACTTACCCTTCATGGACCCAATGCTCGAAAGACTAGCAGAAACCAATTCTATTGTTTCCATCGTGGATTTCGGGTAAGTTCGCTTATGTTGGGGGGGGGGGGGGCGGGGGGGGGCGGGGGGGGGGGGGGGGATAGAAACCCCGAAGGACCCAAGAAAAGGACCAACTTAACAATATGTCCCATACGGAACATTTGGCCTATCGTCGCATGCCTTTTTGGGCTATGCAATGCCACCCGGCACGTATCCACTATGTATGATGGCAATCTTCCACGAACATGATCAAAAAAAAAGGATGAAGTGTTTATTGTATGACTTTTCAAGTCTTCGGGGATTTCTTTTCTCTACAGTCCTATCCCATTTTGGACAAAATGCCTAAAAACGGTGTAAGACCACAATTTGGTCCTAAGACTGGTGAGAAAATCCATTTCATGGTAAAGGAAGGCATTGTTCTTGGACACAAAATCTCCAAATCAGGAATTGAGGTCGATCGAGCTAAAGTTGACGTTATCGCCAAGCTCCCTCACCCGACTACTGTGAAAGGTGTCCGAAGTTTTCTTGGGCATGCCGGTTTTTACCGACGTTTCATACAAACTTCCTAAAAAATACCGCCCAATGACTCACCCTGCATGAAAAAGAGACACTATTTTTTTCTCAAAAGAGTGTATCGAAATCCTTGATATACACTCAAAAGAAAATTAACAAAGGCTAGCCGAATTTTGATTGCCCCAGACTAGACTTGCCCTTCGAGACCTCAGTGTGATGCAAGTTATTTTGCAATTGGGGTGCAGTCCCGTAGGGCAACGAAAGAACAAGCTTTTCAACCAATCCACTATGCCAGCAAAACCATGACTGAAGCTCAAGCACACTACACTACGACAAAAAAGAATTACTTGCCGTAGTGTACGCTTTTGAGAAAATTTTCGTCAAAGCTTTGTTTTGTCTAAGAGCATATGTATACCGCCATCTGCTATTAAAGTATCTCTTCGCTAAGAAATATCTAAGAAGACAGATGCAAGTGGATTCCCTTTTGCTCCAAGAATTTGATGTTGTCATCCGAGACAAAAAAGGAGCAGAAAATCTGGCCGCCGATCATCTTTCCAGACTTGAGAACCCTCATCAAGATAAACTCGAGAACAAGGAAATCACTGAAACATTTCCTCTCGAAACTCTTGGATCGGTTGCTCTTCATGTTGATAGTACCCCATGGTTTGCAGATTTTGCAAACTACCATGCGGAATTTTTGTTGTCAAGGGAATGCATTCCCAACAGAAAAACAAGTTTTTCAAAGATGTCAAACACTACTTCTGGGATGACCCCTTCTTGTTCAAAATCTGTGCGGATCAAATGATCCGGCGGTGTGTGCACGGCAAAGAAGCTCTCGACATTCTCGAAGCTTGCCACAATGGACCCACCGGGGGACATCACGGTGCAAATCTCACCGCCAAAAAGGTCTTTGATGCCGGATTCTTTTGGCCTTCAATATATAAAGATGCCCACGAGTTGGTTAAAAATTATGACTCGTGCCAACGACAAGGAAAATTTTCACAAAGGGATGAGATGCCTCAAAATTCCATCCAAGTTTGTGAAATCTTTGACGTTTGGGGCATCGACTTCATGGGACCATTCCCATCTTCTAGAGGCAACAAATACATACTCGTGGCGGTCGACTATCTGTCAAAATGGGTTGAAGCAAAGGCGCTCCCCACCAACGACGCCCGAGTAGTTTGCAAATTTCTTAAATCTCTCTTTGCCAGATTTGGTGCCCCTCGTGCCATCATCAGTGATCGTGGAACACATTTTTGCAATGACCAATTTGCAAAGGTCATGCTTAAATATGGAGTCACTCATCGTCTCCACCACCGGCGTAACACCCCCCACAAGTGTGGCAGGTTGAAGTATCAAATCGAGGTTTAAAAGAATTCTTTAAAGGACATGGGGGGGCGAAAATCTTGCCTCTTGTCCGGATAGAACTAATGACGGTCTCTGGGCCTTCTGAACAGCGTACAAAACACCTATCGGGTGCACTCCGTACAAGCTTGTATATGGAAAGACATGTCATCTACCAATTGAGTTGGAGCACAAAGCTTACTAGGCCCTTAAAAGATAGCAGAACTTTTATCCCAAACAGCGGGTGATCAAAAGCAAAGTTCAACTCAATGAATTGAAGTGAAACGCGTGATCAAGCCTACGAAAATTCTTTGATTTACAAAGAGAAAACCAAGAGGATTCATGACGCAAAGATCAAAAACCGCGTTTTCAACGTCGGTGATCAAGTCCTCCTCTTTAACTCAAGATTGAAAAATACTTTGGAAAATTTAAGTCACCGTGGTCCAGTGCCATTTACCATTGTTCAGTCTTATCCGTATGGCACCGTTGAGTTTATCCGAATACTCCCGGGCCAAACTCAAAGTAAATGGACCATAGTCTACAAGCACTATTTTGGAGTTATAACCCTGCAATGGAAATCCGACCTCCAAGACATTCCCAAAGACAAACTAAATTCAGGGAATTGGGTCAAGCTTAGTGACCCTAAACAAGCGCTTCGTGGGAGGCACCCTATGCTTATCCTAGTTTATCAGTAGTAGTAGTATGCTAGCGTAGTAATGAATAAGTGTTTAGTTGTTGTGAGGAGGCTTGCCTCTTTCCTTTTCCATGTGTTGTGTTTTGTGCTGTATTGTCCAGGATGTCCCGGATTTTTGAAGCCTCTCGTGCTATTTGTCCTTCGGATCGACTAGACTTCACAAATCCACCAGCTTCATTTGGGAATCCCGATATCCTAATCTTATCGACTAACGTTTATCTTTAAGCATAATTCATAAACGGCTTAGGATTTACAGTAGAAACCCTTCGTAAAACCATTTGAGGACAATGTTTTCATTCTAGTAGGGGGGGGGATCTCGATTAATTGTGCCTAAGCAGCCGTTGTTCCACGTAAACCCCGTTTTTACCACCAAAAATTTCCAAAAAAATTCAAAAAATTTCAACAAATAAAATTAAGGTTTATGTCACAATTTTGACTTTCCTGCGGTACAATAAAAGGAAGACATGGGTTCTTGTCACTTTGGTTAACTTTAGCATTAAATATTAAGCTTGTTTGAGTCTGTTTTCAAAAGGTTTTTAAGTTTAAAAATGTTTTTCAAGGTTTTCTAAGTCACCAATTAAAACTGTGGTTTTTAAAGAAGCTACAAGGAGTTTATTTGTGATAATCCCCTTGTAGACTTGAGTTTTAGTATCAAAGAAGTGTGTCATGTATGTGTCCTAAACATGATTCAAAAAAGAACTTTTAGTCATTTTGACTTTTTAAGTCAAAACTAATGCCAATGTTAAGTGTCCATTTTATAAAAAAAGAGCCCTTTTTTTCCATCCCAAAAATCAAGCAGGTATTAGTTTAGCTATTTAGTTAATGACTTTTGAGCATAAGCTCACCTTAAGCTCTTTTCAATCTGTTTTCACCTTATTTTTCATTTTAAGTTTATTTGACAGCTTAATTCAAGCTGTCAAATTAAGCCCCTTGTTTTTAGCTTAGTTGCCCTGGTGCTAGACACCCTATTTTAAGCATTCTTTTCTAGCTTATTTGTGAACCTCAGCCTGAGTTTTTGGCTTTTCTAAAAAGCCAACAAGCTCTTAGATAAGCTCCCTTATTTTCAGACTTTAAGAAGCCCTCTAGGTAGCTTATTTTTAAGCTTTAAGTAGCCCATTGACTGTTTTTTTGTTTAGCATAAGTTAGGATATAGCTTATTGTTGTTCCAGCTTATTTAGTCCTCTTTGATTGTTGTTTTTGAGTCCTTAGTTGCTTATTAGGTATGTTAGTTGCCTTATTGTCTTTTTCTTTTGCTTATTGAGGGTTTTTAAGCCCAAATCCACAACCAACAGTACTAACTCTTAAGTTAGTACTGCTGAGGGATTTAAGCCAATTCCTGGCTTATTGAGCTTATCTCATTAGCCTATTTGTGCTCCTAGTAGTTCATATCATTTGTGTAGTTAGTTATGTGTGCTTATTTTCTTATTTTCCTTGCTTATTTAGTGTTAACAGTCAAAACACTTAGCCACTTTTGCCTTTTAAGCTTAGTTAAGCTTTCTGTCAATTTAAGCCTTTTTTTAGCTTATTTAGTTATTACATTTTAGTTCTTAGTGCTTATTTAGGTTAGTTTAGGAACCCCTTTAAGCTTATTTTCTTTAACTTTAGCTTGATTAGTTTAAAGCCAAAAGGGGGAGACGTAGCCAGTTAAGCTGTTTAAGCTTGTTTCAGCTTCTGCCCGTGTTTTAAAAGCTCATTTTCCAGCTTAGTATTAGCTTTTTACAAAAAGTTTGTAGTTTTTTAAAATTGTTAACTATCAAGCTTAACAACTTTGGTTCACAAAGTTTTTTTTTATAAAAAAAAAGGGAAGACAAGGGGTGACCCGGGTGAGCAAGACTCGAACCCGGGTCTCTACCCTCGATACATCCCTTCTATAAACCAACACTTACCGCTGCGCCCTTGGGACTTTTTCATTAAAGTCCCAAGTGGTTAGCTATATAAGGGTGTTTTAACCCTTATAAGCTATAAGCTGTTTCAGCTTATTTGCGGGCTTATTTATAAGCAAATTTTTGGTTTCTTATTTTTCGTAGGTTAGTGTTAGTGTAAAGTATTTTAGGTAAATTTTTCAGAATTTTTAAAAGTCGTTTAGTATTTTTTATAATTTAATTTAGTTAAAAGTTTAAAAAATTCATAAAAAATACAAAAATTGTCAAAAAAATATTTTTCTTTTTTAGAAAATTTTCTTTAGTCATATAGTTTGTAGGAAAAATACAAAAATTTTCGTAGGGTCATTTTTGTAACTTTTTGATTTTTAAAGAACCAGGCTGCGGGTTGCAGGTTTTTGTCTTGACTCGTTTGGTCAACGACCCTCCGTTTTCAGTCTAGTCTTTTTCATTCTTCGTTATTAGTCCCCTAGAGTAGTTTAGAAGTGAAAATTTCTTTGTAGGATTAATTTTGAAGATTTTAGGTTTTAGCCCCTTTGTTCGGTATTCGTACTCTCGTTTTTTTTAGCTTAATTTCATAATTTTTAGATTTTTCTTAATCGTTTTTATTTGTTATTGTTTAATTTAGCTTTCCACACTCTCAAATCATTTCCCTCATTCAAACTCCAATCTTCTGACTGTATCGATTTTCCAGCACAGCCTCGTTGGGGATAAACGACCCGGGAACATTCTATACTGCTCCCGGTTATATTGATTGTTGTTGTTTTTTTAGACTTTATATATATTTTATATTTTATTATATATTATATATATTATAGTTTGAAAAACCGCTAATCAATTTTTGGCGCCGCTGCCGGGGAGGCTGTGATTTGATTTTCGTGTTTGTTTGACGATTAGTGTTTGAAGACCCTTCC
>BQNB010108716.1:2803-22904 GCA_026074375.1 Tanacetum coccineum
TTTCACACGTTTATAAATCCCATTAGGGTTTCCTTGGTGTATAAAAGGAACCCTAAGGCACAATGTTATGTACGTGATTGAAAAATATCAATAAAAGCATTAGAGCTTAATAGCAAAATAATATTATTGTTTCCTCTTAATTCTTGTGTTAAGATTCCGCATTAACACTTGATATTCATAGTCAGTGTCTCTCACATAGTTGATTTGGATTTATTCAAGTTAGCTATCGTCTTACAAAGTCTAATCAGATCCTATACCAACGACCTTCACCATAGACTTTTGGTCTTTATTTATTCACCTAGCTAAGTCTTGGTACTTATAAGTCATACCATACTAGCAAATAAGCATACACAATACACTTCACTTGATAAAAATCAACTTGTTCTCTCTTCCTCTCTTGTTTAACCCACGACAAACAAACCCCCTTTTATATAATTCATAGCTTGATTTTCCAAGACCATACACACATACCTACATCATATCTAAGATGTCTTAAGTTGTTTGCAAGGGTTGGTTAATGGTTTACAAGTATTGAAGCAAGTATTGCAAGATTAGGGTTTCTAGTTGGATTAGGGTCTTCTAAGCTTGTAAGCTTTAATTTTATATCTAAACAAAGGTTTGGATATTGTGGTCTCCCATCATACATCACTCTAAGGTTATCTAAAATCCCTCATCTTTTCATAATTATGATTTTATGTGTATATTAGTTTTATTTAGCAAAATCACCATTTAGGATACTTTTAAACATGTAAAAGGGATTTTGACTTGTGATTATGGATTTGTACACTTTTACATATGTTATGTTGTTGGTAATATCATGTTAAAATGGATATGTAAGTATTATACCATGTTGGTTAAGTATAAAAAGTGTATATACAAGTTAGGGTTTTTAAAGTTTACTTAATAAGTTACAAGTAAAAGTGTTATAAATGACTTGTTAATCTTGTTATCATGGACTCATGTGGACAAAATGTGGACTATGGACATTATTATATGTATGACATAGGGTATAAAGAGTTGTAATGGACTTGTAACAAGATGATTAAACTAAAAAGTACAAAAACTAGGTTTAAACATGTTTTTATGAAAAACATCCAAACTTTCTGTTTTAATTCGACACATGACCTATTCATTTTATATTTTTATAAAATAGTACGTCTCATGACGATTCCAAAAAGGTAAGAAACTCGAAAAACGGATTAATAACGAAAAAGATACGTAATTTACAAGTTATACGTTAATTAAACGCGTTATAAAAGAAATTTTATAAAAACAATTTATAAAATACTACTGATATGTAAAGTTTATTATTTTTCTCAGATCACATATATTTTTAGGATTCCAAAATGATAAGAATCATAATTTTTCAATCAATAACGAAAGAGTTATGAATTACGCGAGTTTATATACTTAAATGTATAAAAATACTTTTATAAAAACAATTTTATAAAAGTTACTGTTCATCTCAGATTTATACATTTTGAAAACATCATTAATATGATAGAACTTTTAATAACAAAGACGTGCTCGAAAGAATCGCTAAAAACGGAGCTATAACAAATAAAATACGACATTTATGAGTTTTACGATAACTAAAACTATAAAAATAACTTTATAACTAACGTGAACAGTAAAAAGTACTGTTCACTAATATGTCAAAAATATGAAAATGTAATATTTTGATAACTCGTCTTAATACGAAAGCGTGGACATAAGAAACGTAAGAAACAAGTTTAAAACGAAAAAATTGCGTCGTTTTTACTATCGAACTATTTATAAACGTTTTAACTTTATTAACATGATTTCACTAAAACGATTAGATGGTAATTGAGATATATAGAATTATTTATGGTAGTAGTTACCCAATGTGATTAGTACGTATACGACCTATATTGGATTAGGTTGCACTCGATCATTACCGTGACGCATTTTCTGTGATATACTAGATATTCGCTCACTCAAGGTGAGTTAATAGCCCCATGTTTTACATGATTTATTTTATAAGTTTTTGGGGTGAGAAACATGCACTGTTTTATAATTGGACACAAGTGGATAAGTTTTACATTATGATTACGTGTTGCCTAAGTAGCGATAACCCTAGTTGAGCCCATTATCATGAACTGTCAGTTACTAGATTGTGAGCGCGAATGTTATGAATAGATCTATTGGGATTGACATCCCCGTTCGGGTGATTAGCTATCACTGGGAAAACGAACGTATACCATGTCGAACATAGGATGTTGCGGGTTAGAACATCATCACGGGCAATGTAGGCCATTTATATGGTATTTATTTATGTCGAGCTTCAGTGTCATGAGCTTAGGGCAACGTAATTACATTTATATGATGTCTGCATCTGTTGCATTATCATACACTTGGGAAATCTTGTGGTCCTACAATATACGATTTATCAAACCTATGAATTCACCAACATTATTGTTGACGTTTTAAAGCAATGTTTTTCAGGAGGTAAATAAGCACGAGGTGCAAGGGATACATTGGTGTTTTTGATTTGGATATTATGCATTAAAGATTTTGTCGCATTACATTTTGTATATCTGTTATGGGCTTGAAATCTTTGTCATTTGAACAAGTGAACAAGTGAAGCTTCGGGCTTATGTAACAAATACTTTGTTAAATCCAATGTACCGGTTTTAAATGAATTTTTGGTCGCTCTATATATATCTTGTGTTATTGATCTATGAAGTAACACGCCCCGGACCCGTATTCCGCTGCGACCCAATTTGGGGGTGTTACAATCCAATTTATTTAATTTAATGCATTTTAGGAGTGTCGTATGTTTTAATTCTTTATCATTTGTTTTTATATGTTTGAATTATGTGATCATGCTTTGTTTTGTCTTTAACTTCGTTTTAATTACAATCAAAGGTCTTTTGCATCGAATAAGTGTATGGGAAAATATCCGGTTTATAAGAACCATTTCAAACATATTAAATACATTGTTTAGATTATTTCACGTCGTGTGTTAGTTTCGAGTCATATGATTGTGATAATTAATCTCGGGTTTTATGCAGTATTTTCTACAAGAAATAACTAATAGTTTTGTGTGCAAATGTTTTTTTCCAGAAAACAAAGAAGAATTTATTAACAGTGTGCGGAGACGGTGTCAGGATTAATCTTGACGGCGTCACGTCTCCAGCACTTTTAAATTTCTTTAAATTTTTGAAAATTAATTTTGTATTATTTCCAAAATTTGTAATTTTCTTAAAAACCTGCAGAAAACCACGATTACATTAACACATTCATCCTATCTTTACTGCTTTCATAGAGTCTAAACCTCAAAAGTTTTGTTGTATATATCATTATCCTGTCGATTTTACGCCAGGTGTAGTTGTTTCTGTCTTTGATTTACAGGTTATATTTGATGAGAAGAAGCTTTGGAGTTCTTAGGAGCTTCACATGGACGACTCTCGGATGACGATTTAGCCAGTTATCATATGTTTCTTCTCTATTATTGAGCAAACCAGTGGAGTACTAGTTTCTTTTCCCATTATTCGTTTACGGGTACTTTTAAGAACATTGGGGAAATTGTTCAAAATAAGTGTATGGGGAAATAAGCCTTAGAAACTATTCATTCAATTGCCATTTGCTTTGTCCTTAAAATGATGAGTAATATATCAAAACATAGCGTGGACGGTAATTTTGACCCAAATTTTAAAAACATTTATGACACATATCGATGAAAACTAAGTATTATTAGCGTCTCATGGATAGGAATTATATGACTAGCACAAAAACCCTCTAAAAAATTCACCCCAAAAATGTGAGGTTCGCCTTTAGATCTTTAAGAATTCATGAATCCATTTTTGATACCTGAGATAATTTACCTTTAGCTTTCTCGAGTTAAGGAAAGAGCAATTCATATATGTCGCATTCATGGATGTGTTCGTGCATATGTGGTTTTTTTGCATTTTCTGGAGCATTGGTATCGGTTAAAATTATAAGAGTGTGTCGGCAGTGTATTAAATTCTAGAACTTGTTTTTGTGATGCATCTCGAGACCACATAGTAAGAATTAGGATTTGCTAAATGATAAGAGGCAGTCAGATTAACCAATGTTTAAAACCTGTATTTGTTATTATGGTCACCTCGATCATATAACTATCCCACACCCTTTCCATGCTGATGTGACTTTGTGCATAGGTAATATTTATTATCAAGTTTTACATGTATATTTAGCCGAATTACCTATTAACAAACACTAACGGGTACCCGATTAGTTGTAGGTTCGTTGGTAAGTAGAGTGTCGATCACTGAGAGCGAGAGCGTTAATTCCTAAGTCTACCAGTATTTTAGTTGTCTACATTAGTTCTAATCTAAGTTAATCCTAATTCTAAGGTTTGAAAGGAGGTTTCAATTAGAGAGACTGGCACGGGTTTTGGTGCTAACTTAAATCTACTTTAGTTACGATAACACACGCAAGCTGATAATTAGAGTATAGGAGAGCGGTCAAGCCTATTATAAGGAAACTGTATTAACCATGATTAATCAAATATAACGTAGGTTTGTTCATTAGTTCAATGATTGTCTTATATCAAAGGGGCATATCAATCCTAGATTTAGGCGGCACTTCTTCCTAAAACCTAGACACACTAATTCTTTCACAATTAAACGTATCCGCATAAAGCGTTCTATGTTATTTATAATCTATCTTAGGAGATTAATAATGGTGATCTTATTAAACCCTAGCTCATCCAGACTTTACTAACTTATTTCTTATCGGCTCTTTATATACTAGTAGTCTATTGTCCGAGTCCTTACCAAGGGAATCAAAACGTCATTTGTTGATCCTAGGTCACCTGCTAGTCCAACTTGTTCACTAAACCAATGGTAAGGATAGGTCATTATTTGTGATCCTATGATTCTAGATATTTAAATCGTAATGTAGAGAACGGCATCTAGTCTACTTGGTCGGCAAAACTAGATCCAGTTGATTGATAGGTCGCATACATAAGCATAAAAATAAGTATAAATTGATAAACATAAACTACAACCAACGAATAAGCATGCAATCGATATAAACAAACCAAACATTAAATTTTTATAAACATGGCTAATACCTAAAGGTATTAGCCAATAACCATTGTATCAAATACAAACATAAAAAACGAATCAACCATGGTAACCTAATCGAGTTAAACGAATGATACCAAAAATTAAATGATGATTAAGAGTATGAGAATTACAAGGTGTTTCCTATGAAATTAAGCACATGGTGAGACCTTCTTTTCTCTTCTTGCCTTCTGAAAATCGACTTCTGTGGTTAGGGTTTCGAAAATATATTTAAGCACACCCCAAACTTATGTTTAGCAATTTGAATTTATAGTGTCTGGAAATTTGGCGATACGCTGTATTCAAGGACAGACCTTCTTAAGGGCTAGGGAGGGCCATGGCCCTTCCAAACATGTTTGTCCTTAGTGTATTTTGTTTGATAAGTTAGTGCTAAGATTTTGTTTTAGTAGTTTGGCCCTCCTAAAAATTAGTCATTAACGTTCCGGCCCCTTTAACAAAATGGTTCAAGTTCCGTCAATGGTCGTATTGGTTGAGGTCAATACGGCGTATTGGGGGTTTCTTGGAGTAGGGACCACGATTATAATATTCCAAAATATTCTTCACTTGATCTTTAATACGGCGTATAAACATTATGGATACAGCGTATAAGGCTTCAAATCTTCATGGTTTCTTGTGAAGTGCTGGCATAGATATGTCGTATCTTCCTTGATGGATACGGCGTATAGGTTGTCAGAACAGTAATATTGAGATTTCTTTGTTTAAGCTCCAAAATGCATGCCTTTTAGCATAACTTCGCCAATTACTTCATAATTACTACAAATATCAAATATAAACAATTAAGTACCAATTCGTGCAATAATCATACAAAATGGGTAAGAAACATGGGATAAATGATGCTATAAAAGTGACGTTATTGATGTCATCAAATATCCCCTCACTTGAATCCTACTTGTCCTCAAGTAGACTTTAGAAAACTTATGAAAATATATTCTAACCGTAGTCGAGGATTTTTCCTTTAAGAAGTTTTTTTTTAATTACTAGTACACAACCAATCACCTCACGATGTAGGAAGATGAAATCACTCAAATCACTCAACTAATCTATGTGGTAACATGTAACTAATTTGCTCAATTGCTCGGTCGTGACGAGTATTCTATTATAAGCTTGGAAAAGATACACATCTCCACTACTAAAACTAAAGAGTGACAAGTCTATAAAGGTAAATTGGGTTAAGGTTTAGAGGGTTGATCATTCTTTCTAGTCTCTATCGATACCAATATTTTGAAAAAGGGGGCAAAACCATACATACACATCCATAACGATGGAATAGACATATGTGATTGCTTACTCCTTAACTCGAATAAGCTAAAGAATATGACTAGTAATCTTTCACCAATAGTCGTAAACCAGCAAGGGAGAAGAAATCATATGTACACATCCATAACGATGGAATAAGCACACATAATTGCTCAATCCCTCATTTGAGTAAAACTAAAGGTTAGGATGAAGAATAATAAAGGGTTGTGGATCTTCTAATCCTTTCACCAAAAGTAATACACCAACAAGGTGGACAAAATCACACATACACATCCATAATGATGAAATAGATACATGCAATTGCTCGCATCCTCATTCGAGCAAACCAAAGAATAGGGATTAGGATAGAGAAAATATTTGGTGTTAAATAAAAAAAAACAAAACAAATAGATTAAGTCCAAATAAATAAGGTACAATGTTGCTAGTTACTTTCCCTACCGTACATATGAAAAAGACATAGAATCATAGACATAAATGTCTTGATCATAGATCAACAAAAACAACCTTAGTTGACGTTCCCATAATGGTCAACTCCCAATCGTCCATTCCATAATATACATACTATACAACATTAGTGGCGATATTAAATACTTTATACAAGAATTACATGGTTGGTTTATTTCGACCAAGATACAATAATACTCTAAAAAATCACTTTTTTTTAAAATTTTTCACTTTTTTTTCAACAAACATATAAACTACGAATTTCATTGTATTTTCACCATCTCACGATCTTAATAAATCCGGATAATTTATCCATAATCCTCCATACTTAGGATATATAAAAAAATAATTGTGAAAGTAGTAAACACACTGAAAAACTAACACTAAAAATATACACTACTTTCACATTCGCATTGCATTGTGCAATTTTCCCGACCTAACCATAGATAGAAATTTCACACACATACCCAATTGCATTGCAATTTTCCCGTCATAACCGTTGATAGAAAATTTTGCATTCCGACACAG
This sequence comes from Tanacetum coccineum, assembly GCA_026074375.1. Classification (NCBI taxonomy): domain Eukaryota; kingdom Viridiplantae; phylum Streptophyta; class Magnoliopsida; order Asterales; family Asteraceae; genus Tanacetum; species Tanacetum coccineum. The sequence continues at coordinate 10,126 of BQNB010108716.1, forward strand.
GAAATACAATACTTTACACAAAAGCAACTAGCAACCGATTAAGAACTTAATCTAATAGGGCAGGCTTAGGTGTAAAGGTGTAACAAAACAAGATTTGGTGTAAGAAAATAATGGAAAGGCTCAACATGTTTTTTTAGGGGTATCTTACTTTAAAAATAAGAGTAAACAATAGAGTTTATATGGGGGTTAATTAACCAGTATAGTTAGTTAATATCACAACATATAAACACTTTTTGGTGAAATCCTAGAAATTTACCAGTTTAGACAAGTCACTCTATCTATTTAAAATAGTACTTATTATTGTGGTCTCGAGTGGATATACCAAGCCAAGTTCTAAAGTTTACTACAGTCACTAGCACACTCATATTTTTGTGGAATTAGGGGTAAGATTAGGGGAAAAGGAAAGGCTAAATCCTCACAAATGGAATTAAGCGTTATGTGTGCGGGTTATGTAACTAATAATTTCACAAAAGTATGCTATTTTTTTAAATTCGAGCATAAATTAGGCATTTTATTGTGAAAAATTGTACAAGTAAGCGTTCTAATTCTCCTCCCCCACTTGAAATATACAACGACCTCGGTGTATAAATATAACATTAAGGACAGAAAAATAAAAGAATTATAACGAGAAACTCCCTTGGGATTTGCTCGGTATGATCCTCTATGAAGCATTTATGAGCAAGATTGTGTGTTGCGAAAGCATTTGTATACCAGCATGACTACAACACACAGAATTCTTGAATATAAATACTCCACCAAAGTCATCATTTTTGTTCAGTAAGATCATGTATAAGATATAAGAAAAACCAATGCAATTCTATCTCCTGTATTCGACGGTTAGAAAACAAAAACAAAAACCAAAAACTGTACACGAAGTCGATACGTTGTATCCGAAAACCAGGATACGCCATATTGAGACCTGTAAAAAGTATCTAAGGTACGGGTCAGATTTCCAAATACGTTGTATCATATTCATGAATACGCCGTATAGACAAATCTAACAATAATGTTTAAATGCAAAAAATTAAAGAATGGATAACGTCCAGTTAGTTTAATACACCATATCCATTGAGGTTGGATACGCCGTATCAACTAACTGGGAAGACAAACTCGATAAAATTACAGAAAATACATTTCGGGTTGTCTCCCGTCAAGCACTTTTATTTACAACAAAGTCTTTAAGTTAGACTTGCCTTTAGCTCATCATTCCATCTCGTGCACACTCACGTGTCCACGTGGAGCAATTCTTTAACCTTCTCGATCTTTATGTATTCCGGTCCCAAATTCAAGACTCCTTTATGGAATCCTTTTAACTTTTGGTATGGGTACGAAATACTTTTTAACTCATCATGTGCACTTACCTTCAGCAATGGCCGCATCTTGTTACATTGCGCATTAGTTAGGTGTTTAGACCTTAAATGTGATCGCGCCATTTGATAAGTGTCACTATCATTACCATTTTAAACAGTAATCATCCCATCAAACCGTCTTGCATTGATACCAATTTCTCTACAAAACGGCTTTCCAACTATGACATCACCTATTCCATCATCACAGTAAGCATCCATGTTTTCTATAACTACAAAATCTGTCATAACAGAAAAGTTTCCAACAAAAATAGGTACGTTCATAAAAGCTCCAACTATATTTTCCCCTTTATATTCAACCTTGTCCTTCATTATTGAATTATAAAAGCTTTTAGACATCAAATTAATGGAAAAGAGAGGGAAGAAATTGACATTAACATGTTCATAACCTATCATGCATGAAAACTGCAGATTATAAGCACAATCAATATGGGTCTTTCTATCAAAGTCACAAAAACTAAGGTATTCCTCCATTCCATTACTTATCTTATTATCGTCGTTCCTAGTTTTGACTATGTTCTTTACGGGTTTGTTAATTACCTCACCTTCCTCAATGGTGGGTCCTAAATCCTCAACTTGATTTCTCTTAAGCTTTAATGGTTCATTTAGATCATTTAGTTCAATATAGTCTCCATACAACGGTTCCAATGATCTATTCAAAATCAAAGCTTCTCCCATTAGCCTAGCTTCTAAATCAAGTTCCATCCTTTCTCTTAAACTTAATGCATAGACCCTCTTAATTATGTTGCTAGTAGGTTTTTCACTTTTAAACATAACTTTGTCATACCCTACTCTTAAAGTAATCTTTCTTTTGAACACATCAATTTTAGCATGTGCAGTAGACAAGAATGGTCTTCCTAAGATCAAAGGGGCCTTGATATCCCCGGGCATGTCTAGAAAAATAAAGTCTACTAGGAATACAAATTTATCAATTCCTACTAGAATATTTTCCGCTATACCTTTGGGACGTTTCACGGTTCTATCAGCCAATTCAACGATTAACTTAGGAGGAGCTAATTTAACTAACCCTAGATTGGTATAGGTCAAGAAAGGCATAACACTAACGCTAGCTCCTAAGTCAGATAAGGCTTTATTAAAACACAAATTATTAATATAACAAGGTAAAGTGAAACTCCCTAGGTCTTTTTCCTTAGGAGGTAGGGCGTCATCGAGAAGTGTAGTCCCAGTTGAATAGGCAACCAAGTCTTTCTGTCCATATGATCCCTCCTCTTCATCACAGAAATCATCATACAAACGACTATGTGGAAAACTAGAAGGGGGGGTTAAATAGTTTACCGCTTTTTAATTTAATGTTTATGTTTGTTAATAAAAACTTAGATTCGACTTTATATGAATTCAACACTTGCACAATATAAACAATATACTTATCTAAACAATTAATAGGATAGTATGAGCAAATAAGGTAAGACAAGAGATAAGAGTAAGAACAATCAAACCACAACATGAGAATTTATAGTGGTTTGGTAATGAAGCACCTCTTCGCCCTACTCCACTCCTCGAGCACCAAACTCAAGATTTTTCTTCACTATGTCAACAAACTCCCTTATGGCGGAGAAAACCGTACGCAACTTTCGCTTATATCAATTTCCAACACTAAGCTAGATGTCGAGTTCTAATCTTAGCTAGAACCAATCTATCACGACTTCACAACTTCTTCACTACTTTCACAACTTCACAACACAACTTCACCACTACATAACTTCTTTACACCACTACTTCACTACTTCACTTCTACTTTCACACCTAACTATCACAACTTGGATGAATCACTAGATTCAACTATACTTACAACAATCACAAAGATTTATCTACTACATAACTTTACAAGATTTAAAAATGATTTACAAATTGTGATATGGACGCAACAAGATTGCAATACATACTTGAGGTGTAATACTTTTTTACTTGATGATGGAAGTATTCTTCTCTTGCACTTGAGGAATTAATCTTGGATCATTTGGAAACAAAGCTTTATGATTAGATGATCAAAAGATTTTAATGAGATGTATGGGTTGTTTTAGATCAGAAAGAACGAGTGCAAAAGGTGAAAAAATAGTGGGGAAAAGTCCAGTATTTATAAGACAAACTGGAGGAGCGTCTACCTATGGTCGGTCCCCTTAAATAGGTGGGCGGTCCCCTTAAAATTAAGGGGGTCACCCGTGTATTTAAGGGGGCCGCCCTAGACTAGGGGCTCCCCAGTTTGTCTTTTGTGTAGGGGGATTTTTTGGAACTTTTCTAGCCGTTTTAGATCCGAAAATTTGAATTTCAAAATGTTTATTTTGAATAAAACATTTCTTTTAATTGTAAAAAATGTTTTGTAATGTTTATAAAAATGTTTACAACATTTTATAAAAGTGTGAGGTTGAATAAAAATTTCCTTTGATCATAAAATGCATTAAGCATTTATTTATTCATACCTTTAAGTGATATAATTTTCAAAATGAAATTTTACTACTAATTACTTGTTTACGTTTAATTTTACATTGAATGTTTTTATATTTTGTGATTATCAAAACGTAAAGATGTGAAAAATATTAATAATGTTTTTAGGCATTATTTCTATCAACAGACTAGGAAAGGGAATAGTCGTTGGCTTGGCACGAAAAACATGCTATTGTTCTATAGGCCTGATACGGCGTATCGGATGGGTCCAATACGGCGTATCAGGGTCGTATCAGTTTCAATAGTCGTCAAGATTGACTTGACATGATCTCTCGGGTTCATTTCAGTTGAGCTAGGTAAATTTCCAGATCCCTTTTCTTGCGGTACCTTGCTCATTTGCCCGATTTGAATCTCCAAAGCTTTGATCGAGGCTCCTTGATTTCTGATAGCAACATCCGTGGAAGCTTGAATTTCCTTAATCAAGTTGGAGTTTTCTTCATGTCTTTTTGCAGATTCGGCCATAAATTTTCTCAGTGATTCTTCCATTGTTTGATACGAAGGGTTTCCATTGTTTCATTGGTAGAATCCTGGAGCTGCTGCTTTATATTGTCCTTCTTGTTGGAATGGTACACCGAACTGAGTGTAATATGCTTCTTCAAGTTTTTTTCCTTCTTCTTTTAGTGGTCGATCTTTGGTATAGTGAGGTCCATTGCATAATTCACACCCTACTTGAGCAGCATACACTTTTTTATTTACTTTTTTGATTTCCTTTCCAAGGTTATTAAGTTGAGGTTGAATAGCAGCCAATCCGTCAAAAGTTTCAGTACTTCTACACCTCGTAGACATTCCATTGTGCCATTTTTGAGAATGGTTAGCCATCTCTTGGATGGCTTTCTTTGCATCAGCAGCCTTCATAGATGGAATGGCACCTTTGGAATCAAGAATCTGTCTAGTAGGTACATCCGATCCCTTATAAAACAAGATCACCTCTTGCATATACGTTATGTAGTGTTGAGGACATCTCAATAAAAGCTCCTTGAATCGTTCCCACGCTTGGTGAAGAGTCTCATCAGGATCTTGTTGGAAGTTATTGATTTCCTCTATCTTTTTAGCAGTTTTGGCAGGTGGGCAGTATTTGCTCAAAATTTTCTCCTTAACAGTTTCCCAAGTTTTGATTAAACCAGCTGGTTCATTTCTTAGCCAACGACTTGCGGCTCCAGTAAGCGACATAGGGAAAGCTCTAAGCGTCACTTGATCTTGAGTTATGTTAGGGATATGGAACAAGTAAAAAATATCAAGGAATTTCTCAATATGTTCATTGGAATCTTCATTATCCGATCCATCTGAAAGTGTTATCACGCAGTTCCTTAAGAAATGAACCTTTTAGCTCAAAGTGATCCTTTTACTCGATCTTAGGCCTAGCAATTGCGATCCAATTAGTATTTCGGGTTACCTTAGTCATGTATTCACATAGTTAGTTTTCTTAACTCTGTCTCAGTTACTTACTCCTCGGACTGTTCTTTGTATTCAGAAAATAAATCGAATTCCGGTGAATTCGAGTAATCAAGACTCGATGTCTTGAAAAGATTAAGGTTTGAATGAAAAACTCGTTCAGGTTTGTCAAAAGGTTAGGTGAGATCTTTGTTCGAACTCCTTGTCATGCACTACCTGAAACAAAGGATAAACAATCAGTAGGATATGCTTGAGGAAAGAAAATACAGAAAACTAAGCACGGAAACGGAATACAAAAATTTAAAGTCTGCTGTTGTATCAGACAGTCGATACGCCATATACAATTGACTAAATACATCATATTGACTGTTTGAATGGAATATGATGTATTGGTAGGAAAAGTTGATACGCCGTATTCAATTGGTGAATATGCCATATCGATTGTTCGACCACAACAGTGTACAGAAAACTAAAACAAAAAAGAAAAGTAAAACACACAAACAAAATTATAAAAACTTTCAGGTGAAATGGACGACGCGCCACTAAAACTCAAAAATGAAAATTTTAACTAATATTAAATTACACTAAATCTAGATTAATTAAAAGTTTGAACTAAAATACTAATAAAAACAAGAATTAATCAACTTCACTCCCTTGCAACGGCGCCAAAAACTTGATGTGTTGTTGTCCGTAGGTAATATTTATTATCAAGTTTTACATTTATATTTAGCCGAATTACCTATTAACAAACACTAACGGGCAGTGTACCCGATCAGTTGTAGGTTCGTTGGTAAGTAGAGTGTCGATCACTAAGAGCGAGAGCGTTAATTCCTAAGTCTACCAGTATTTTAGTTGTCTACGTTAGTTCTAATCTAAGTTAATCCTAATTCTAAGGTTTGAAGGGGGTTTCAGTCTGAGAGACTGGCACGGGTTTTGGTGGTAACTTAAATCTACTTTAGTCACGATAACACACGCAAGCTGATAATCAGAGTATAGAAGAGCGGTCAAGCCTATTATAAGGAAACTGTATTAACCATGATTAATCAAATATAACGCAGGTTTGTTCATTAGTGCAATGATTGTCTTATATCGAAGGGGCATATCATTCCTAGATTTAGGCGGTACTTCTTTCTAAAACCTAGACACGCTAATTCTGTCACAATTAAACGCATCCGCATAAAGCGTTCTATGTTGTTTATAATCTATCTTAGGAGATTAATAATGGTGATCTTATTAAACCCTAGCTCATCGATACTTTACTAACTTATTGCTTATCGGCTATTTATATACTAGTAGTTCACTGTCCGAGTCCTTACCAAGAGAATCAGAACGTCATTTGTCAATCCTAGGTCACCTGCTAGTCTAACTTGTTCACTAAACCAATGGTAAGGATAGGTCATTATTTGTGATCCTATGATTCTAGATATATAAATCGCAATATGGAGAGCTATCCCGGCATCTAGTCTACTTGGTCGGCACAACTAGATCCAGTTGATTGATAGGTCGCATACATAAGCACATAAACGAGTATAAATTGATAAACATAAACAACAACCAACGAATAAGCATGCAATCGATATAAACAAACCAAACATTAAATTTTCATAAACATGGCTAATACCTAAAGGTATTAGCCAATAACCATTTTATCGAATACAAACATAATAAACGAATCAACCAAGGTAACCTAACCGAGTTAAATGAATGATACCAAAAAGTAAACAATTATTAGAGTATGAGAATTAAAAGGTGTTTCCTATGGAATTAATGATGTTGTGAGACCTTCTTTGATCTTCTTGCCTTTTGAAAATCGACTTCTATGGTCAGGGTTTCAAAAATATATTTAAGCACACCCCAAACTTGTGTTTAGGGTTTTGTATTTATAGTGTCTGGAAATTCGTCGATACACCGTCTTGGTTAAGGTCAACACGGCGTATTAGGGATTTCTTAGAGTAGGGACCACGGTTATAATATTCTAGAATATTCTTCACTTGATCTTCAATACGGCGTAAAAACATTCTAGGTACGACGTATAAGGCTTCAAATCTTCTTGGTTTCTTGTGAAGTGCAGGCACAGATACGCCGTATCTTCCTTGATGGATACGGGGTATAGGTTGTCAGAACAGTCATCTTGAGATTTCTTCGTTTAAGCTCCAAAATGCATGCCTTTTAGCATAACTTCACCAATTACTCCATAATTACTGCAAATATCAAATATAAACAATTAAGTACTAATTCGTGCAATAATCATACAAAATGAGTAAGAAACATGGGATAAATGATGCTATAAAAGTAACGTTATTTGATGTCATCACATATCCTCCCACTTGAATCCTACTTGAAACTTTAGAAAATTTATGAAAATGTATCCTAACCGTAGTCAAGGATTTTTCCTTTAAGCAATTATTCGTTCAATTACTAGTACACAACCAAACACCTCACGAAATAGGAAAATGAAAACACTCAAATCACTAAACTAATCTATGTGGTAACATTTAAGTAATTCGCTTAATTGCTCGGTCGTGACGAGTATTCTATCATAAGCTTGGCAAGGATACACATCTCCACCACTAAAGCTAAGGAGTAACAAGTCTAAAAAGGTAAATTGGGTTAAGGTTTAAGGGTTGATTGTTCTTTCTAATCTCTATTGATACCAATATTCTAGAAATAGCAACAAAGCCACAAATGCACGCCTAAATACATGACCACGACACTTGTGATTGATCAATCCTTAACTGGAATAAGCTAAATGATAGGACTAGTAATCCTCACCAATAGTAGTAAACTAACAAGGGAGACAAAACTACATATACATATCCAAATCCATAGAATAGACATACATGATTACTCACTCCCCCATTCGAGTAAAACCAAAGGTTAGGATGAAGAACAATATAGGGTTTGGAATTGATAATCATTTACCAATAGTAATACACAAACAAGGGTGACAAAACCGCACATACACAAACAAATCCATAAATGAGAAACATGTGATTGCTTACTCCCTCATTCAAACAAACCAAAGGTTAGGTATTATCTATAGGAAATATATAATTGGTGTAAATAAAAAGAATAAAACAAATATATTAAGTCCAAACGAATAAGGAATAATGTTGCTAGTTACTTACCTGACCATGCCCATGAAAAAGACACGAAATCATAGACTAACTCACGCTTTAACATGGAAACTCATGCTTTGGGTAGACACGAATTCGACTCATAGGTGTCTTGATCATAGATCAACAATAACAAACCTTAGTTGGCATTCTCATAACGGCCAACTCTCAATCATCCATAATATACATACTATACAATAATAGTGGCAATATCAACCACTTGGTACATGAAGATACACTTAGTCGGTTTATATTATGACCAACTAAAAATAATTTACAACAAAACTTTACTTCGTTGGTTTATAACACGTACCAACAAATAATCGATCATCATAAATAATTGAATCGGTTAAGCTTAGATGAACTGATTATCTCACAAACCTCTCCCTTTTCCTTTTTTTCTTCTGTTTTTTCAATTTTTTTAAACATAAACCAATAAACTGAATAAAGGTATATTTTTCACCACTTCACAAACATGATAAATCTGAATAATTAATATCCGATCATACCAGTGAAAGTAGTAACTACACGTGTACTAAAATAAACTACTTTCACATACCTAATTGCATTGTGCAATTTACTGACCTAACCATAGATAGAAAATATGCATTGCGACAGGAGATACAATACTTTACACAAAAGCAACTAGCAACCGATTAAGGACTTAACCTATAAGGTAGGCTAAGGTGTAAAGGTGTAACGAAACATAATTTGGTGGTGTAAGAAAAGAACATAATTGCTTAGCAGGTTTTTCAAGGGGTATCTTACTCTAAAAATAAGAGTAAACAAAAGGGTTTATATGGGGGTTAACTAACTAGTATGGTCACTTAATATCACATTATGTATAGGGTTTTTGATGTAATCCTAGAAATATACCAGTTTAGAAAGGTCATTTTATATATTAAAAATAATGCTTATTATTGTGGCCTCGAGTAGTATACCAAGCCAAGTTCTAAAGTTTACTACAGTCACTGGCACACTCATATTTTTGTTTAATTTAAGGTAAAAATTGGGAAATGGATAAGGCTAAATCCTCACAATTAAAAATTAGGGTTATGTGTACGGGTTATGTAACTAATAATTTCACAAAAAATTTGCTAATTTTTTTAATTTTACATAAATTAGGCATATTATTTGTGAAAATAAAGGACAAGTAAGTGTTCTAATTCTCCTCCCCCCACTTGAAATATACAACACCCTCGTTGTATAAATATAACATGAAAAATAGGAAAATAAAGAATTAGAACAGAAAACTCCCTTGAGATTTGGTTCGTATGATCCTCCATGTTGTGTATATGAGCAAGGATTTGTGTTGTAAATGCGTCTGAATACCAACATGACTACAAAACACATAGAATTCTAGAAAATAAGCAAACCAAATTCATTTAATTATCCAGTAAGGTTCTTGTATAAATGCTCAGAAAACAAGTGCAATTCTATCTACGGATAATCGTCGGTTAAAATAAAAACTAAAAACGAAAATTGTACATGAAGTCGATACACCGTGTCCATGTTTCAGGATACCCTGTATTAATACGCTGTATTTGTTTAACGAATACGCCGTATCGACAAATCTGACAATAAAGTTTTTATGTGCAGAAAAATAAAATGGATAACGTCCAGGTGGGGGTCAATACACTGTATCCATAGATTTTGGATACACCGTATCGACTACCTGAGAAGGCAGAGTCGATAACAAATAGAAAATTACATTTTAGGTTTTCTCTCGGTAAGCACTTTTGTTTACAAAAAAGTATTTAAGTTAGACTTGCTTCCAGCTTTACTTGGTACGTATCACGGACCATCCTTCGTCCTTCTTTTGGAAAATATCTTGGTAGACTCGAGAAATATTTTCTTCGGTTTGGACCCAAATGTCATATTCGTATTCCTTGATTATGACATATTCCTCCACTGGTCTGAATGAATATTTAACTACCTTGAACTTCTCTAATTTGCATGTAGATGGTTTTACGTAAGGAATTCCAAATAGCTTGCATCTTCTCTCCTTATATCTTTCTTCTTCTTCGTTAACATAGTAAGGAGGGTCTTTTCGAATCAAGTATTCTTCTAAATCACCGATGTCAACATCATCATCTCTCATAAGCTTGTGGTCATCAAACCGCCTTTCATCTGTTTGAGTTTCATAATCATTATTTATTCCTGTATGATCATTAAATATTCTAGAAACATCAAGATAAGGGTTATAGTAAAAGTTAGCATTGGCTCCTATGTGGTTTGCACGCTCAAAATCCTCTTATTCGTTATTAGGTGAATAATGGGTCCTAACATTATCACTTGGTTCTTCATCTACCCCTTTTGATCCTACAAAGATGGCCTTACTATTTAAAGCTTTGTATTTTAATTCACCTTCTCCAAGATTCTCATACCATTCATAACTCTTGAAGTAAGTCACGTCTCCACTCCAAATCACTCTGGGTAAATCTCCACCATTGTAATATTTTTCCTTTTTCCAATTACAAGTGGGCCACTAAGCATGTCCATTCTTGAAGTGAAATGGCTTGCAAATATGTTTAATATCGTCACTAGGTTCCATCCAAGGTCCATAATCCAACCATGGCATATTAGCCACCCATGGAACGTCTTTGTTCCATTCATATATCTAAGCATCTTTATAATAATCGTAAGTCTTAAATCCTAGAATATTATTAGTGAGTACATCTACATAAATCTTAAGCAGATAATTAAATTCCTTAAAGGCTTCACATAGAGGTGTTTCGAAGTGAAATATATCAGTATCGATCCTAAAGATTTGAGCAATCTCATTTTCTTTAATCAAGTTTCCATCACCAAGGTTAGAAAGCTCATCATATGTTATCACCTTTTCATCATCTCCTCTTGCCCAATATATCCATAACACATTCTTCGTATACCAATCCATCATCATATAATTATTAAACTTTGAAGCCAATCATTCACCAACATCAACATTTGATGGATCGTATTCCATACTGGCATCAAGTCCATATACCTCCTTTTGTTTCTTGATTTCCATGTACTCATCGAATTGCTTTTTGTAACTCTGGATCAACCACATAGCAATCATACTCTCATTGACTACAGTACTCACCATCGTATGATCACCATATTTTAAATCTAGACATTGCTCTACAGTTACATCAATCAACCTTACAAATCTCTTATTAATGAAAATCACTACTTTCGCATACATTTTTTCAAAGTCATCATAACTTAATTTACTTTCATAAACATCAAGGTTCCCGTTATCTAAATCATCCATTTGTTGCTCAATACATGGGTAATAAGAAAGCTCAGGGATTTTCACCTCGTAAGTAAACAATCATCATCCATTTCACTTAATCAGTTAAATTCATTAAAAATCGTCCCAAGAGGTGTATCACAAGTAAATAAATCATCATTGATCATGAGAAACCCTAGTGCTTTAGATTCTTCCTTAATTACCATCATCTTAGCTACTGAAAAGATCCAGAAAATTATCAGTAGAATCAGTTTGAAAAAAGGTATATAAAAAATTTAAACGCCAAACCTGAATACTAAAATTTTAAGTCAGCTGTTGTATCAGATGGTCGATACACCGTATTCAATTGACTAAATATGCCATATTGATTTGTTGAACAAAATACACTATATTGGTGATGAAAGGGAGATACGCCGTATTCAATTGACCTGAATATGCCGTATCGGTTATTCGACCAGAACAATAACAGAAAAGAAAAACAATGCCGAAAAACACACAAATATGCAAAATTTTACAATGAAGAGAAATCAAACAAACACACAAAAACATAAATGGAAGATCCTGACACCAAGATGAAGACTCAAAAAAATAAAAAAAATAAATTACACTAATCTAAATTATGTTAAATCTAAACAAAAACACTAATAAATAAGAATCAAATAAACTCACTCCCCGGCAGCAGTGCCAAAAACTTGATATGTCATTGTAAGTAGGGTGTCGATCAGATGTAGATTCGTTGGTAAGTAGGGTGTCGATCAAAAATTTAAGTAAAGGTAAATAAATTATAAAAATACTAAATTATTTATTGAATGCATTAGCAACAAAAAGAAATGAATGTTCATCTTATATTATAAGAAAACAAAAGTTATTAACTATTGAACGAAATCATAATATGAGTTTCACATACTTATGTCATTTGTATCAACTAATTATGTTTTTTTATCTAAAAACGCATGCGTATTATGCACTAGATTTCTTAGTTGAAAAACAAAAACTACATCAGCTTGATGACGGTTAAATTCTTCATAAACTTGCTTGGGAGAGAATCTATAATGATCAAGACCATCATTGTATTTTATAGGAGACAACACCTCTATATCTCCACAAATGAGCTAATTTCTAGTTGGAGTTATTACTTCTTCAACATAAGGTAGTCCTAGAGAAGTTGTTCCCCATGTCATATCTATCCTTTCTTCTTTGTTA
>BQNB010108717.1:0-22903 GCA_026074375.1 Tanacetum coccineum
ACCAAGAATCTCAATCCCCCTCGACTAATTACCTCGAAAAGTAGCTAAGTGTTCATCAAGGGGAATTAAAGAATCAAAAGTTTAAAAAAACCCCGTTTTTACCATTTTTAAATATATACACTTATTCTCACACTTATTTTTGTATTTTTTCTTTTTCTTATTTTTTTTTTGTACTTTTCATTACAAGCAACTAACTAACATGTTTGACTTTTGTTATTTTATAATTTTTAGGGATCATAAAACATGACACATTTCAATCCTAAAATGCCCCATTAATGATAAATTCATCGTTCCTGACTTTTCACTTATTCCAAACCAAGCTTAAAACAAAATCATCGTTAAATATAAGTTAATATGCTAACACTACTCATATTTGTAACTTGTGAACTTTTCATTCCCGACAATTATTATATATATTAGGTGAATGTGCTATTTCGAATTTCAACCATGGATCAACGTTTTGCAAAATTCTATGCTTTACGTTCCACCCGAGAATAATGAGTTTGAAGGCGAGATCATCCCATGTAGCGACTTTCATCTCGGCACATCCTAACCTTGCGGCTAAGTGGCCAGGCTTTTGACACCCCACAGAGACTAGTATCAGGATTTACGGACCTTCAGTTTCAAAAACTCTTAGGTTTTCCGTATATACATAGCTTATTTAGAAAAACTTAAAATGAAATAGTCTTAGTTCAAAAGCATATTTAAATTTAAGAAAAAGAGATTTTCCCTATATTTATTAATTCGCATTTACTACACTTAATATAATTACACATCCATTAAACTAATGAAATCCTCGACCTTTTAGAAGGCTGCAACATCGGTTGTGAGCCGGCAAGATGCAGCAAACTTTTATCAGTCTCGGATAATTACTATGTGCCTTATTTAGAAGACTGCAACATCGGTTGTGAGCCGGCAAGATGCAGTAAACTTTTATTAGCCCACAGTTTATTATTATTATTACCTCATTTTTTTATATTACCAAGATATAGAGAAAATTTCTTTTTAGAAAATTTAAGTATAAATTTGAACTAAAATTATTGATATCATCCATACTTCAAAAATTATTGATTTAAGTTTAATTTTCGAAAAGAGCACGTATTATTAGTCTGGTTAGGAGCTTATGGGAGAAAAAGTCATAAATTACACACATGAGCTCTTAAGATTTCCAACTAATTCTTGTTTAGCATCCAACTCATACTTAACTCTATCATTTTTCGTTCTTCGCAAAGATCCGCGAACGCATAGTCTAAAAGTTAAGGAACAAGCTAGAGCTCAACAAGCTCGATCGAGTCAAAATTGTGACAAAACACTTATTTTCTTTTTGAAATTTTTAAATTTTTTTCATTTTTTTGGTATTTTTGGTGGTAATAACGGGATTACGTGAAAACAACGACTGCAGGCATAATCAAATCGATAGATCCCCCCATACTAGAACTGAACATTGTCCTTAATGTTTTAAGAAGGGTCTCTACGTAAATCTAAAGCCGTTTATTAAGTGTGCTCAAAGATAAACGTTAGTCGATAAGATTAGGATATTGGATTCCTAAAATAAAGCTGAGGATGTGAAGCTCTTATGAACGAAGGACAAAAACCGCGAGCACGAGAGGCTTCAAATATCCGAGCAATCCTGGACATACATCACAAAACACAAAACACGAGAAAGAAAGAGGCGAGCCTCATCACATCACAAAACACTTATTTATTACTACTACTAGGATAAGCATGGGTTGCCACCCACGAAGCTCTTGTTTTAGGTCACTTAGCTTGACCCGATCCCCCCATACTTGAGCTTGTTAAGAGGGATAGAAATGGAGACACGGAACATCCAAAACACGAATGTCCTCTCCATAAGAGCAAGGAAAAATCTCCATCGGGCTTTCAAAAATTTTAATGACTTTGAAAGCTTTAGAGTCCCGATGAGATAATTCCGAGAGAAGAGAAGTATGAACTCCTTTAGAAGTGAGAATCCCAGGGTTGAAAACTTTTTCCTCATTTTCAGATGAAAACGAGAGTAGAGTTTCGGACCCGGGAACTTCTTTGTGGAAAGGAAGTTCATAAAGAGGAGGATTAAAATCCTCAAGAATTAAAGAAGCATTAGATATGGATATCTTCTTTTCATTCTTATCTGGTGTTGCTCGAATAGTGACTTCAAAAAGGTTTCATCAATGAGTATACCCGGATTGAATACTTTATCCTCTTTATCGGTTGAAGTCAAAGTATCAACCTTGGAAAAATCCTCTTAGAGAACCGAGTCCAATCTCAAGAAATGAGTGAGGAAACTACTTGATCCATTTAGATCTCGGTTCATCAACAGGAAGTTTAGAAACTTTGATTTTATTTTCCTTGGAGTCAAATGGATCATCATAAAATATTTTCCCCATTCATCATTATCGGTCTTGAGATCAAAAAGATCATCATCGGCATCATCATATCTTGGGTGAGATGAATTATCAAGAGTATGTTCATCGGTGAACAATCTGGGAATGGATAAATATGTACGATTATTAGGAGAATATAATGGCAGCACGGTAAGCAACATATTCGATCTTCTCCTAATAACGTCTTCCGGAGTTGTCATCATTTTCCGGTGGAAATGACTCAATAAGAGC
The DNA here is from genome assembly GCA_026074375.1 of Tanacetum coccineum. Taxonomy (NCBI): domain Eukaryota; kingdom Viridiplantae; phylum Streptophyta; class Magnoliopsida; order Asterales; family Asteraceae; genus Tanacetum; species Tanacetum coccineum. The sequence goes on from BQNB010108717.1 coordinate 2,613, forward strand.
GAGTTCATCGGCGAACTCCTCAAGAGAATAATCACTAGTCTTAGAATTTCTAAGTCTAGGAGAAGAAGAAGTGGTACTGCCACTTAATGGATTGAAATTAGGAGAGTGAGGGAGATCCTTGGTAGAATCAAGATTTAGCAATTTCTCAATTAGAACAATGTCTCCCTTCGGATCAAAGATATCATCTTTAACTTCTGGTGAAGTTAAATCGGAAGTAAGTGTGTCAGTTTCGATGAAAAGTAGGGATTGCCTTCTCAGTTTGTATTTTTTTTTTTTTTAAAATTAATTGGTTATTTTGCATTTGGATAAAAGTCTTCAAGATAATTTCATATGAAATATTGTAAATAATCAATTCATGTTGATTGATTCTCTTTGATGGTTTATTAGAATAATTGAAGTACCATGTTTCATAATTCAAGATTAATTTTCTTCACCATCAATGAGAATTAATTCTTCTCCGTGCATGTCATTAAAGCCACGAGTGGTCCTCAGAAGGTCTTCCCAAGATAAGAGGAACTCGAGGTTTGCACTTCATAATCAACGGACGACGAAATCGCAAGGGAATGTGATCTTCCTACCAGAACAAAACATCCCTTGCAATTCGCTGGTGTACGACAACTGATGGTTAGCTAAATTCAAGGGTCATTAGGGTGGAATATAATGTTCGGGATAAACTAACTTTTTCAAAACAGAAGTGGCTATCAAGTTGATCATGGCACCTAGATTGGCTAAGGCCTTGCAATTGAGCTTACTAAAACTACACGGAATGAGAAATTTCCCAGGGTCTCCAAGTTTCTCGGGTAACTTCTTAAGGATAATCGCTGAGCAATTTTGATTGAGGGGTGTATTTACGAGTTCTAAAAGTTTCTCCTTTTTGTAAAGGAAAGCTTTAAGCATTTTCTGGTACTTCAGATTTAGAATTAATGCATCAGCAAGAGAGATGTTAATGTGAAGTTGTTTGAACATTTGCCAAAACTTATGAATTTGAATTTCATCTTTGTCTTGCTATTTTTCCTTGTACATCCTTGAAGGATAAAGGATATTGGGGTGAAGAGGATCCCTTTTTGGCATCTTATAATTTTTTTTTAAAGGAGCTTGAGGTTTTTGGACAAGGGGAGGTGGGACCTTAATGGTATACTAACGTGTTTCCGGGTCCGTTAACGTCTCCTTTGCTCGTTCATCCTCCTTCGGATTAATGAATGGATGAGGCATTAGAACGGAAGGTCTATCGAAAACAATACCACTTCGGGTGGTGATTGCTTTCAATTAACCTTTTGGGTTAGCAATGGTGTTGCTAGGGAGTGATCCCGAACTCGAAGAAGAAGCGGTGTTGATTTGAAAGAAACTAGCCATCATGTTCTTAATGTCATTTGTTAATTCATTTTTGAAAGCATTATTTTGATTCTGCATTGTAGACTGCATTTCACTTCTTAATTCTGATTTCAAATTACTGATATGATTTCTCATAGCTTGCCTACTAGCCTCATTTGTTTTCTTAAATTTCTCCAAGTCACTCGGAGTGGCAACTTGAGTTTGTTGAATCAGAGCTTGATAAGACGTATTTCCCTTATTGCAATTATTTCCTCAATTCTGGTTAAACCCTTGATTTTACACATTCGGTTGAGCAAAACCGGGTGGCTGAAATTGATTAGCTACACTTTGAGGACGATAACCGGTATTTCCCTAATTGTAGTTTACTGCGGATGCTAAAACATATCCCTGAATATTGTCTTGATAACCCCAAAAATGTTGTCTTCGGTGGCAGGACACTGTCGGTAAGAATGAGCACCGCTACAAGTAACACAAGATTCCTCAACAGCTTTTACGGAAGTTGGAGCTGGGGTTACTTAATGTTGTTTAAACATTGTGGTCATGGCACTAGCTACGACACTGGCTATCTCTATAGAATCGACATTACTTGCTTTCACTTGAGAAACAATTAGTTTATTTCTTGAATTACGAACTTTTGATTTGTTTTCAATAATTTTCAACACATCTTGAGCACTTCATTCTAAAACATTGCCACCGGCGGCAGAATTTAAAGAATCTTGATCGGATGGGTTTAAACCATTATATAAGGTATCCAGTTGATGCAATTTGGTAAAACCGTGATGTGGGCATGCTTGATGGAGATCCTTAAAACGGTCCTATGCATCATAAAACGATTCATCAAAACGTTGTTGAAAATTTGAAATTTCATTCCGGAGATTTGTTGTTTTTAAGGGAGGAAAGAAATGGTTAATAAACTGGGAAACAAGATCGTCCCAAGTGAGAATAGAACGAGAAGGTTCTTTGTCGAGCCAAATCCGGGCTGGACCATCGATAGAAAATGGAAAAAACATAAGCTTAATCGAGGACTCGGGCATATATTTGTACTTCGACGTATAAGTAATCTTGTTAAAATATCCAATATGAGCATGAGGATCTTCTTTCTCAAATCCAAAGAATCGTTTTGATGTTACAAGATTGATTAGACTATGCTTGAGCTCGAAATGCTCAGCGGGTAAGGGTGGTTCTAAGATTGCCTTCTTCATAACCTCAGTGGGTGTCGGTGTAATTCGCCATAGTTTGTTGATCGGCTATCGTAATACGGCGAGTCTCTACAGAGAAAACGGTTCGACTCTTTTGCTATAGATCGTCTACGATTACTACATTTTGGATTCGTAGAGTAGGTTTCAGTAGAAGGTTCACCAACGTATTGGACGAATATGCGAGTTTGCATACACTAAGTACAAAAATAGTCGAAATAAAAAAAGGGAAAAATATTTTTGTAACCGATAATAAATGTGTGTACGGTAGCTACTCTAGAAAACGCACAAAAGAAGCGGTATGAGCGGTAAGCTCGAAGCTTATACAACCTTCTCCTTTCGGGTCGAAGTTGTAGGATTCGACACCTCCTTTTACCTCTATTATAGGTTGTAAATCTAAGGTAGGCCAAGTCACAAGTGACACAACGATCATTTTTGTTGGTTTTTTAAAAAATTAGATTTTTGATTCTTGATATTCACAGAAATTTATGATAAAATAAAATATTTTTTGTATTTTTTGATTTTATTAGAAAATAGTTCACATTGTACATGATAAAACTTCACGAGGAAGGGTCTTCAAAAACTAAACACGATAATCGCACACACTTCTCCGGCAACGGCGCCAAAAATTGGTTTAAAAAATTACTTACTATATATATATATAATATATGTAAATATATAATAAGCATTCCCAAAATATCAATTAATAAGAGAGATTAAGTATTCCAAGAAGCTTTTAAGAAAATATTTACTTTTATCCAAAGTAAAATCCCAAAAACCTTCCCGGGTCGTTTCCCAACGAGACGTGAATTGAGAATAGTGATTAAGTTCATGATCGCGTGATTGAATGATTCAATGATCTTTTGATTTGGATTCTAATTCTACAAATAACATGCAAAAACAAGTAAAAGCAAGCTAAAAATGAAAGTAATTAAAGATTTAAACTAAAAACGATAACGGGAATCAAAACCCGTGCTTTAAAAACCTAAATCTCCAAATTTTAACCCTACAAATGCAAATTTAATTTTTAAATGTCCTAAATGATAAAAGAAAATTTTTTAAAAAAGAATTATACTTTTTTTACTTTTTTTATTAATTATGAATTAAAAACTGATTTATTCTAAATAAAAGATTAAAATACTAAACTAATTTATAAAATTCTGAAAAAATTATGAAAAGTACTTTGAGGTTAGCTAATCCTAATAAAAATAAAATAGGGTGAACAGCTTAAGGGAATACGTTGTTAATAGGCAAAAAGGGCTGAATGATTAAATGGGCAAAAAGGGGTTAAATAATAAATGTTGCAAAGCTATAACGGAAAGACCAAGGCAGTGGTGGTAGCAGAGAGTGTGTTCAAAATAGGTCGAGGTTGGTTGAGGTGCAAGGTTCGACCTAGCTCACCCTTGACTTCCCACTTTCCTTAGGTTTTTTAATTTTGAAATTTACTTTTTGGAAAAGTTTTATACAACTAAAATAAGAACTTTTTGTGAAAGGGCTTTTTATAACAACTTAAAATAAGCTAGAAATAAGGAATTAAGGTTGACAGTTAAGGCTTTTTTAACACTTAGTGACAATATAGCTAACTTTTTTTTATTTTTTAGACCAAATAAGCACTCACATAAACAAATAAGCTCAAAACAAATGTTAGCTTATCAATCCCACACAAAACACCTGATATTTGCAAGAGAAAAAGTAGAGAGAGAGATTGTAGAGAGATAAATTAACAAAGAAAATGGTTACTTCAATAAGAGAGACAAATGGAGCAACACCCTCTCCACACTTGGAAAGGGCTTTATATAGTTATGTACATAGGCTAGCCTTGGGTTTAAGTGGGCTTCCAAGGCAAGGTTTGATCTCTAATGGGCTTAAAGCTCGTAACTAGGCCTAATTAGCATTATAGAATTCTTGGGAATATAGACTAGGCTATTACAAGGTTCAGGAGTCTTAATGACCATCACTTCTCAAAATACTAGGTCTAACAATCTCCCCCTAAGGGGTGGTTATTGCATAAGGCTTCACTTCTTGTTTCGTTCTTTAGTCTTGGAACCTCGTTGTCTTGGGAATTCTTTTGAAGTTCCTTTTGCATGCTTGTGATCGTGGATCTTGATCTTTAACTTGATATGCTTTGACAAAATACTAATATCGTGGTCTTTGGCCTAGATTTGTCGTGACTTTTGAGATCTCTAAATCTTTATCCTTGAATCTTTATGCCGCCTTGCGAGCTTGTGTCGTCACCCTCATGCTCAAGGTCTTGAAAGCTTGCTAACAATCTCCCTCAACATTATTTTGGCTTGATTACTAGAACTTCATAAGTAATCTTGACAATGATATTCTTTTGAGGAAGTGCTTATACATCAGAGATTGCGAAAGACTTAGAAGCATGTACTTGAGCTTTCATCATGAATTAATCTTTGTCAATTAAGCATGAGGAGGTGAATCTTGACTCAGCTAGAATGATGTTGTAATTCCATCACTTATACCTGAAAATTAATGTTAGTGATAAACAGCAGATATAGACGAATATGGCTTTGTCATTCGTCTTATGTTCGGTTACATCAACCTCCGGTTCCGTGAGGACCGTTTTATAGTATGAATACTGTACCTCTGATCAGGTAGGTTCAATTTTAGAGGAACCTCCTTGATTGGGTTTCTAGCTCAAAGTGTTGGATCCTCTAACGCGATTGCATTAGATTCATCGTACTTGCTTGTTCTTATTACCGGAGCGTCTCAAAGCAGACAACACGGTAAGAGTGAATCAGTTAGTTACTTTCTGACTCATTGAGTCGTCAATTCATATACTGGACCATTACCAATATCCAGTTGACACAAGCTTGATTCATATAGAATCTCGCAAGCCACCTACCAAGAGCTTGTTTGATGTTGGCTCAAGAAGGATTTCCATCGTCACTGTGAATACTAAAGAGTATCACTCTAATGTTCTGGTAATTATCACAAGGATAATACGAATGACTCTTGATAACAACTTGTGAACTGGATGATGTTCAACAAGTGTCTGTTATGGGATGTTTCCTAATGAGATTTTAGATTGATTTCGATGGCTATAGACTTTATAAGTGCGCATTTGTTATTTGGTAATTGGAGGCTGGAGCGAACTGCTGCCTTTTCAATATCAGTGATCTCAGAATGAGAAAGCCGATAGCAACGTGTTGATCTCCATGAGAAATGAAACATATATCTTTTGAGAGATTTTGAGTGGTTAGGGAGGGTTGTGCAATGCATCACTGGTCCATGATGTCAGCCTTCAATATTAGAATCATCTTGTGATTACCGATAGATTTTGTATTAACCCAGTTTCTGCCTAAAGTTGTATGAAGGGCTTTTTTCTTTACACCCTTTATCCTTACATTTCTTTTTCATTCTTCAACCCCTTCAGTGCTTATCAATACTTCATGACTAGTACCTTATTAGGTTTGTTCTAGTACTAGCTCCATCTCAGTCGGCACTATTCCCTTATTCTTGCTTTACTCCCTTTTTCAATCATACCTAGGACTTCTATTCTATCTAATGGAGTGTTCCTGGGTAGATCCCTCCGGTTCTGGCTGGTTCATGGAACGAATATACCTAACTTGAACCGCCTTATAACTCTTTGAGAAACAACAGTTGGTCGGTCTTTATGGTATTGCCATGAGGATCCATAAAACCATTGATAAAAATTAGTCAACGTATCTGAGAAATCATTTCAGACACATTGAGAGTTTCTAGAGTTACCAAAAAAACTCCCCCTACACATATGCGCCATATTATGAAAGAGTTTTGCACATACGAGGTTTAGGAACGCACTTATAGATTGAAGATCGTATCCGTTATTAATCCGTATTGATCACATTTTAATCACTATTCTCCCCCTCAAAAATTGCATATGTAGTGACAATTTTTGACAACTAGTGAATTAAAAACAAGTTAATGTTTGAAATTCATAAGAATCTAACCAAGTCTGGGGAGAACAGGAGTGCATGCAGAATGATGTCAGATTTATCATATAAATTATCATTACCATAGTGCTTCTCTTGAGCAGTCAGAACCTTAAATGTTTATATGGCATTGCTCAAGACCGAGAAGATGTAAACTTCCCGTTGTTGAGGATAAATGTACATAAGTGAACATTGTCCTTTCTTTGGAGACCGAGTCCTAAGCTGACATTTACTTAGAAGTCGTAGAGAAAAAGTGAAAGGACATGTTTTGATTATCGAGAGACATGTCGGAGAAGATTATTAGTCAACATTTGAAGGTAAAGCGCACTGAAGCGTACACTCCCCTTTTATCTAAAGCTCGGGTTATGCACTAAAGTGTACATAAGCCATTGACTTGAGCTAACAAACATTGAATGTTTCGAAAGTAGCTCAAGACCAAAAAGATTTCTCTTTTCATTGTTAAGGATAAACGCACTGACACATACATTTTCATTTTATCTAAAGAACGGGTTGCAATCTGACATTTGATTACAAGCCATCACTGAAGATTAGAGAACAACAATCAAATAGATAGAAGTATGTTGTTTCCTTAGTCTTGATAACCTGCCAAGAAGAGAAGCAGAATTCGAAAACCCTTTGCTTGAAGGTTTCGAGGGATTAGAAGTACTTGCATTGTCACACACAGATTTTTCATTCTCGATGTTACTGGATGCAGTTAATTTTCCACACATGGCAAAAATTCTTCCGGTTAGAATCCACCTAAGACAAGTTCTAGGTTTGCTAGGCCTAGATGAAGCAAGTCTTCCTTTGGACTCTGACTCCTTCGATTTCTTGGCATTTGCCTTATGTTTCTTTTGATTTTCACGTATTGAGACATTGGTACTTTGGTTATCAGTACGAGAATTCATGTCATTCACATAATTAAGCACACAGACATCATGATTGGTAGTAACTAAACATTGCTTACACATGACACAAACAATTTCGGATTTATCATTTTGAATGGCAAGCGTAATGTTATTACATTCAGATGACATGTGCTTCTGATTCTTAGGAATTTGGGAATTCCTATGATTTTCTTCTATTTTCTCGACGTTATTCAGAGCAAACATACTCTTAGGACTTAGTTGGGACCTTTCAGTATTAGAATTGCTCCATTAGATGTGGTTTCAATTTAGCCTAGTGTTGTTTTACTTGGTAGAAGAATAAATGTTTGAGTCAAAAATTTCGCTTGTTGCTTATGAATAACATTTGATTGTGAAACAGTGATTGGTTTTATCCTAATTCTTGTGTTAACGGGTTTGTTAGGAACGACATTATCTACCCTGGAGGTCTTAGAGGATAATCTCTAGGAGATTCTAAGGGAAATACATTAACCATTTGCCAACTTTCGATTCTCGTGTGGAGGGTGCCGGTTTAAGTAACTGGTTTGGACAAGCATTAGTCTTATAACTTTAGGAAGAACCGGAGTTGATTTTGGAATAAGGATGCAGAATAAAGTTTTGGTTTATGAGAGAAGAAGGTGGTTTTCCCAAGATTGATTGCTTTGTAAACCAAGTATTCGTTCTCGTACCTTTTGTGGTGCCTTTTCTTTTAGAAACCTTATCAAATAACTAGGCTACAATTGTTTTTGCAAAGAGTCAATTATTGAATTGGTCTGAGCTTGTTTCACTTTGATGAGAATTTTCTTTGGCATAACACAAAACTTGAGATTATAATGACACATTCTTATCTTTTGGTTTCTAAGACAAAGGGTCAAGGGTATTTGATGCACATTGAGTATAACTAGTCTTACCCTTGAGATCTCCCAACTTAGCTTGCAACCGTTTGATCTTTTGTTGCATGTCATTATAAGCTTTATCATATGAAATCTTGTCATATTTGCATTCTTCATATTTTTTGTACCAATTATTCCAAAGAACAGCGTATTCTTTTTCCTTTTTAATAATGCAATTTTCAAGTTTTTCTTTCGTACGATCTAGCTCAGTTTAAAGATCAGTAGACTGCACTTCATGAGTAAGCATATTGTATATATCATGATCATAAGAATTTTATCTTTGGGAACCTCAGTTGATCCATCTGAGTCATAGACTGGAGCATTGTCAGACTAGACTGAGTTCCAGATGTGGATGCTTGCTATAATGTATCCTTTGAAGTGCAGTTCACTTTTACTCTCTTTGTTTCTTCATGAGCATTTGTAGTAGTCATGAACTCAAATTCCTCTTGAGTGCTTTAGATCCCTGCTTCTTCCTCTTGAGCAATCTGCAGCTATTGTTGAAGATAAGCAGCATCCCATTTCCTTGACTTTACTGTGCAGTTCTGGCATAATGACCCTCTCTTCGACAGTTGTAACACCTTATCGGATTACCATTGATACCATTACCATTACCCTTAGCCGGTGATGTAACAACATTTCCATTCCCATACTGATTTGAAATTTCTAAAACAACACTAAGCCCATTCATATTTTCAACATTCTGAATACCCGAATTCTGAACTGCATTTTGCCCAACTTCATTCCCATCATGCTGCGCATTTTGTCTCACCTGATTTCCAACATTGTCATCAACCATTTGCATTTTGATGTCTTGGCTCGTGTTCATATCCGGTTGTGCAATTTGATTATTGTGGGGAATTAATGAACTTCTTTGGTTGTTGTTTGTTGGAATGGTGTTGACTTTAAATGCTTTAGCTATTAAAGCAAGTGCCTTGTTCATTGCAGTTGTGGGATTTGAACTGTCTTCGAGATTCTGCATTGGTTGTGGCATGTAGTTCGTGTTGAATGAAGGTTGTTGGACAAAGTTGTTGTTGAGTTGTGGATGTTGTATGTAGGTAATATGTGATGATTGATCTGGGTGAAATGATGTCAGAGTGTTTGCCATTAATGCCAAAAGATCATGTGTGTTTGCAAGTCGTTGTGCTCTAATAGCATTGATGTGTTGATGAGTCGACATTGCAAAAGTGGTGTGAATTGATATGCAAGGATCAATTAAGTGATTGTGATTGACTAAGATTAATTCAAATGAAATGAAATTAATTTCCACAGGATTTTACAAATCTATGATTGGAAATCAAGAAGAAACCGTGAAAGATTAATTGAAGAAGTTAAGGTATGATGAATTAATTAAGTCCTTGTGAATTATTGAAGTTAAGTTTAGATGATGAGGTTTGTTGTTGTTAATTGATTGTCTTTAAAAGTTCAAGTATGTGAATTAAGCCCTTAAGAGTTAATGGTCCAAAGTTGGTCAAAGAATAGCAAGTCTCAACGAAGAACGATTGTCAAATCTCAACCAAGAATGTTTGACAAATCTCATAACAAATCGCAGTCTTTGTAACTTAGACAAAACACAATAAGAGCAAAACGCAGTCAACATGAGACAAAATGCAATGAGAACAAAACCCAGCCTCTACTAGCAAAACTCAATGGTCAAATCGCAGTTGACTTAGACAAAACGTAATTCTTGAGAAAATTTTGGCAGAATAACGTTTAGATGTGTTAAGTAAAAGGTCTTCAATGGTCAAGACGCAACACCAAAATGCAGTGAGAGGCAAAACGCAGTAAGGAGACAAACCGCAGTACCAAAACGCAAGATTTGAAGACAAACCTCAGGGCTTTAGGACAAAACGCAACGTTACTTTCAAGTTAGTACACAAGTCACTTTCACCCAGTTTTGTCCCTATTCCACCAATGGTAAACAAACAAAACGCAAGGCTTAGATCTAGGCAAAACGCAACCAAGATTTTCTCAATTTGACACAAAGCGCAACCAATAATTTCCTACTTTACACAAACCACAACAAAGAAGATTTCTTCAATGTTCCAAATAACCCACCAAATAAGTTGTAGAACACCAAGAAATAATGCAAGAGATTGTTCTAAACACGAAAGTACACGACTTTGGCAAATCAAACAACAAACAAAGCTCAAATCTTGATTTTTTCTTACAATTTTTTAAACAACAAAAAAAACAAAAAAAACAAGACTTGTGTTTGATTCTTATAAGGACACGTTTAGGCTATGAAATAAGCTAATAAGCTTGAGCTTAACACACCAAGAGAATCAATAAGCCAAAACAAACTCTAAACCGTGGGTTTTAAACAAAAACAAGGACGAATTTAGAAGATAATAAACTCGAATTTAAGCACCCAATAAACTACACAATCACTAGGTAACTTGGTGCTCTGATACCACATGTTAGCTTATCAATTCACACACAAACACATGAATTTGCAAGAGAAAAACTATAGAGAGAGAGAGATTATAGAGAGAGAAATAAACAAAGAAAATGGTTACTTTAATAAGAGAGAAAAATGGAGCAACACCCTCTCCACACTTGGAGAGGGCTTTATATAGTTATGTACATGGGCTAGCCTTGGGTTTAAGTGGGCTTCCAAGGCTAGGTTTGATCTCTAATGGGCTTAAAGCCCGTAACTAGGCCCAATTAGCATTATAGAATTCCCGAGAATATACACTAGGCTATTACAAGGTTCGGGAGTCTTAATGACCATCACTTCTCAAAATACTAGGTCTAATAACAAATGATATCCTAACCCTAATAAGCACTTACAAATAACAATAAGCAAAGAAATTAAGCAGAAAGGCACTAAAAAGCAATAAGACAGATTGCATAAGAAAAACAGTTTAAAAAGGCTAACAAGCTACTTTTAAGCTAATTTTTAAAAGCCTTAAGCTATCCTTATGGCTTAATGACTTATATGCAAGTCAAGCTTATCCTATAAGCTACAAGAATCAGCAAAGAAAAAGCATTTTGAAACACATATAAGCCATGAAAAAGGCTTATGAGAAAGCTGTTTTAAGCAGATTGCACACTTTTTGGCTTTCTTTTAAAAAGACAAATGAGATTTTTACAAACCGAAATAAGCTATCTAAAATAAGTTTAAAATACAAATTAAGCACTAATATCAGAATTAAATTCCTTCTACAAAACTTTTATTGCAAGAAATTTCAAAAGCTCTAAATACTAAAATTACCTATCTGAATTTGAAATATGAAAAAATGGAATTTTATAAATTTAAAACTCTAAGTGACTTGACTGATTGTATACCAAATGCACAGACTTAGCCTACTTAAACCAAGGTTTTCTTACTGTAATTAAACACAAAATGGAACATAAACAAAACTTAAAAAAACCTTTTTGAACATCAATCCAATATAAATAGTTTTAAAAACTTTCAATACCAAAGATTCTAAGTACTTGTATAAAACACCTTAAAACTTGTTTTTAATCTTTGAAAACATTTTAAAACAGACTAAATCCACTTAAAAGCACTAGTTAAAGTTGACTCACTGACCCAAAACAGTTTTAAACCAATTTTTACCCATTTTACCTTCTTAACCCAAACACTCTTTTAAGTATCTCATATCCATTTTAAGCTTGGTTTTCAAAGATTTAACAAAGTTCTTTAAAGACAGATGGTTGACAATGAATAATAAGCTAATATTAAGTATTAGGAACTCAGAAATAAGCACTGAAATAAGCAAACAAGATAAGAATACTAAAGTGAATATAATATTAGTTTTATATCAAATCTAAACAAAGAATTTACCACAAACAAGACAGCATGAATAAGCCAACAAAATTAATAATAAGCATAAAATAAGCGATTATTTTGCATTAATATATGCATGTGATAATTAGGCCAATTGTAAATAAGCAAAAACTGGAAAAATGAAAACTTACAATGCCCTTTGCTTAAAAAAGGGATTAAATGATCTTAGAGCTTATCTACAAAGCTCTAGCTTGTCAAAGACAAGCGAGTAAAAGCAATAAGCCCTTCCCTTTCTGGCTTTATCTTCAAAAGCCTTTTGAGTACTTTTTGAGTGTAAAATTGACTTAAGCTGTATAATAAATGGAAAAGTTTATTTAGCTTAAGTTAAACAGCTTAAATAACAAGCAAAAGAGATTAAGAAGCTTAACAAACATTTTTAGAATCAAAAATGCATTAAATCTTAAAAACAAGAATTTAACATAAAAACCTTAAATTTCATTACTTAATAACAGAAGAGTACAAGGCTTTTAAAAAAAGTACAATAAGCTAAAAATAAACTAAGTTAAGCTAAAAACTAGATGCCTTTAAAGGCTTACAAGGTCCCTATTTGTAGAAAAATCTTCGTCTTGGGTCTTGGCCTTGTGCTTCTTCTGTGAGTGAAATGAGAGGTGTGTTTCCTGTGTGAGTGACTTTAAAATCTCATCTAAGCCATCCAATTTGCTTGGTCTCCAAGGGGGATGATCACAGCCCTTGATTTTTGTCTTCAAGTCTTTAACGAATCAAAAATTAGGGAATTGCAAAGGTTTAATCGGAGGTTTGTGAAGTGGGGTTGAGTTGTGAGAGTGATGGTTTTATCAATGGGGTGTAGGGGTCAAGGTGAAAACGACAGGGATGGGTGAATAGTAGTTATGGCAGGAAAAGTTTGATTTGGGTGAACAGGGTAACAGGGTTAAGGGCTAGGGACTAACGGTGTAATGAAAAGGGACTAACTATGTTAGCCCCTAAGGACTAACTGTGCAAACCAGGTTTAAGGGTGTTATAGTTAAGGGGTAATGGGCTTAGGATTGGGCCGGGTTAGGATTTATTAGGTTTTAGACTTTTAAATCTTATCTTCAATATGTAATGGGCTGACCCGGACCATTAGATGGGTATGGTTTACCCATTTAATATTTCTTCAGTTTCGGCTTCGTCTTTGACTTGTTGACTTTAAGTTTGACTTTGACATGTTGATTTTAACTTTTTGACTTTTCACGCTCTTTCTAATCCCGTGCTCGGTTTTGTTGGTTTTGGCTTTGTTTTTGTCCTTTAGTGAATATAGTATTCAAAGCAAAACAAACTTATATTTGGCATTTTATGTTCGTTTTCGGTCATTCAAGCTCATTTTTATAGGTAAAAGGTATGTGTAATTCAGCACATACCAAACTTCCCTCACAAGAATATCGGGATAACAGGATTAATAGCAAGTGTTTTGATAACATGATCTGAAAGAAACCAACATGTACATGCTTTAATTTCTCTTGATTGTAGGCATTTGTGATCTTCAATTAATGTTCTTACCTCCCATCTGCCTTCATTAGTCTACGCAACAAGCATTGTCAAAGGACATAAGTATTTGTCTTTTTTCTTTTGTTCATTGACCTTTTTACCCTTCCCCTTGATTGTTTTGTCTTTGCCTAAAAAATTATGCTTGCCACTAATGTTGTTCTCTCTAATGATTGGACCACCTTTGGTTTGTGAAAATACATTTTTGCCCATAGCAGTATCACTGCCAATAAAAGGGACCAAGGCTGGAATTGTCCCTTCACATCTAACTCTTAGCCTTTTTTTATCATTTTTTTACCAATATTAGCTTTCTCCTAGTTTCAACTGAATGTTTCTTAACTCTTCCCTTCACAATTTCTTTAGTAGCAAATTACTGGCCTAAGTAGAAATAATACTTATTGGGACCCTGGTTTTTTTGCCTTGCCTATTCTTTTTAATTTTGTAAGTTGAGTTCTTCATCAGAATCAATTTCATCATCTAACTCACTACCAAACGAGTCATAATCAATGACATCTGGATCATGTTCATGAACCTCAATAGCAGCTATATTTAAATCGTGTTTAGATTCTGGATTGAAATTGAAATTATTTATACTTACAAGTACATCTTTAAGTATATGCTCATAATCATCATACAATTCATCATGCTTTGGATCATAATCCAAATCCTTTGAATCACTACCACTTGTATCATTTTCTTCTGTGTCACTCTTAACACTTTCTTTTCCTGTTCCATTAACCGTATCACCTCACTTCTTTGGAAATTTCTCATAGGGACACTAAACGCCTTCTCATTTCTCATATAGCTTTTACGTCAACCGAAAATCTTAATGTGTAGGACTGTTACCTTACTTGAAATATTTTCTCCTCCCAGTGTTTGCATAGTAACCTAGTACCTAATCAAGATCTTCAAAGGGAATCATCAGGTCTCTACTACATTTGGTCCATTTATCAGATAAGTAGGCTGGTCATTACTTAACTTTTTCATTACTTCATTAATGCTTAATGCCTTAGAGCTAACTTGTTCCCAATCTTTTGTCAAATTTCTATGACACATAGGTGTTAAATTTCCTATTCACATCAGGACTACTATCAATTTCCATAGTAGCTTTTCTTTAGTGATTATCAACTGCTATTGTAACTCCATTCTTAGGTGTAACAAATATAATTGAGTCTATATTACTACTTCCATGTTCAACATACACTAAAATGATCTTATTGTAACATACTTTGCCAACTCTAACACATCAGCATTAACACTCAAAGGGTGTAGACCATAATCTAAGCCTAATCTTGGTTTCAAAAAATGGTAGTACATCAAGTCTACTACACCATAACCCAGTTTAACTAATTAATTATCAGATGTTCTGTTCTGTTCATGTTTAGATCAAAAATAATTAATTATCAGATGTACAAAACATATAGTCAATTTCTTTATCATGAGTTAACATCATGATGCATCATATAATAATTAAGGTGGAGATAAAAGATAGTAAAAAAATCCTCGATAAATGATCGGGGAGGATGAAATTATTTGTACTCATAAGTACTTAAGAGATAAAAAATGTAAATCATAATCTTTCAAACAAATAAAACAATGACAAAAAAATAACCAATAATGTGAGATAAAGACTATTAGAATACTGAACGAAACGACTAAACCTTTACAGCCTTTTCTTTTCAGATTTTAAAGAGAGCTGTTTGTGCAACATTTTAAAGGAATATATAACCACCGCCTCTACATTTCTACTTAATAAAACTCATTCAGTTTTGCCTATTGAATCAATGGGATAAAGAATACCTTCTTTTCTGTTGTTAAGCTCTTATGCGAACACCTTGTTTGAATACATTAACAGTTATGTTCTTCACTTTCTCCTAAACTAGGACAAAATTAGTATGTCATATTAAACGCAATTAATAAAATCCTTGAAAATTAGATATATAATTTGTTATTATTAAGCTAACAAAGGCCATGAATTTCGTGATTGGGGCACATGTTGTATGCTGTTGTATATAGCTTAATTAAGACACATGAAACTAAAAATCAACTAATACGTAGCGTTTAAGATGCTATGGATATTTTTGGCAATAAACATACAGGTTGTTGGGGAGTAACTAGCAACTAGCGTTTACCAATTTGTAAACAATGGCAACAAGCAATTGGTGGTATGTTTTTTTAAACATTTCAAATCAAAACGTTACTGCTAGTAGCATTTATTAGCAGTTTGAAATTCTACAATTAGTTAATTGTAATTATACACCTTCTTAATAGTAAACATCAAAGGGCATGACAATGGTTAAACCTCTAAAAGGTTTATACGTGGACATGTCTTACAATTATTATCAATTATAAATCTTTTCAATTAAACATTTTCTCATTATAATAAACTTCTTAAGATTTTATAAAATGTATTAAACATTAAATGGGTTACTCACATTTGCTTGTGATGAAAAGGTTCATAATCTTGAACCTAGGTCATTCCATGTTAGTATAAAACTCACTCCACTATGATCTAAATATTTATAAACCTTTTTATTTTTTATAAATATTTTGATAAACATTTCAAAGTGGATGCCCTAACAATACAAACAATTATTGCTTCCCCAAATGGGTTATTTACATTAGTAATATTATCTTTAGAGCACTACGTATCGGGAAAGTTAGGCGACACAACTCAACCTATAACTTAACACAAAAAAAACAACCTCCTTCCATCACTCAAGTAAAAAAGACACTCCGGGCACTAGGGGTGAGCATAACGGACCGCGGACCGGACTGAACCAAGTAACCGGCCTGAACCAGACCGGACTGAACCTATATCGGTCTGGTCCTCGGTCCATAGTTTACCTCATGTTCGGTCCGCGGTCTGGTTCGGTCCGGTCTTATGTCTAACCGATCATTATGCCTTCTCGGACCAGACCGGACCGAACACATTCGGTCCAGTCACCAGTCCGTGATTTTGGGCTAAATCGGTCTTGATCCGGTCGGAGTTTAACCCGATGTTCACCTCTAGCAAGGACCACACTTAACCAAATAAAACACATATAAAAAAACATATAGGGCATTTGGTGGCGAGTGGTCTAATGTTCAAAGAAGTGTAAAAAGTAAGAAAAGTAGGGTTGCAATAAGGTAAGTAAGTTAAAGTAGAGGGATTGAATTGAAAGTTTTACACCTTTACTGGATCAATCTGATTTAATTAGGGGTAATGTGTTGTCGGTGTAAGTTTTCCTATATCATTATTATTCTCTTTATAAATTTTATGTAATTTATTATTATATGATTTGAAAATATTCTAGGCTTGTGTTTATGTTCTGGGTAGGATACGTGAGATAGTTTGTGGTATAAATATTGTGACAATTTATAAAAAAAAAACAAAAGGATTTTGAAAATGATAAAATTATTTGATTGGAAATATAACATTTGGTTGGTTGGTTGTTATAGAGAGATTTGCATATAATAAAAATGGCAAGCACGACATGTTTTATGATCATTAGCAAAAATGACATTCCTAAATATGAGGCACGAACGTTGGGGTACTGGTCCTGTGTTTGTTAGTTACTTTTGTTCTAGTACTTGAACTGTGTTTCGTTTATCGAGGGTAGTGTTTAACTTGCTCTAAGATTCCCACACAGATTCCATAGTTTAAGTAGGCGGCTGAATTCGCTTTTAGGTCTTCCATGATTTTATTAACAATCAAGATCTCTCTAATCCTTTTAGAGGTCTAGTTTTATCTTTCCTCTATATTCCTCAAGTGGAAAGCCTATACAACCACAACTACAGTGCACCTCTACTGCATCTAAAGAGGGCAGGCCTGACATGTGTTGAATGCTTTGATCATCAGGACCCAACAAATTTCTGTAATGCGCCAATATGTTTGGCATTTCTAGTAGCAGCGGCATTTTGATTGTAAACCAGTATCTTTGCAGAAATCTGTTCAGTTCTAGATGTGCAACACCAAAGTCGTCATCTGCAGATACCATCCACAGCAGTCACTCACTAAAGTCGTCATCTGCAGATACCATCACTACAACAAAATTGTAGTTGGGTCAAGAAAATAATTAGGGTCGACATTGTCGTCCCATAATTTCGTAATGGGACTCATTTATTCACTTTTTTGGTTATCAACAAAATCTTTTGGTACGAAATTTAGGGTCGGAACATTGTCGACACCTAAGATTTTTCTATCATTTATCGCTTTGTAAATATATAAAAATGCATTTAAAATTATATTCAAGTATGTCAAATAATTTTTACAAAAATTTAGGACACCAATGTCGACCCCCTAATGTTTTGAATAAAAGGGTTTTTTTGAAAAAACTTTGGGTCGACAATGTCGACCCAAAACTGCATAGACATGTCGACCCTAAATTTTTTACATGAGTTTTTACCTTTTTAATATATAAAATGCATTTAAAATTATATATAAATATATAAAACAATTTATAAAAGATTTTAGGGTCGACAATGTCGACCCTAAATTTCATTTAAAAAAAATTACAAAAATTTAAAATACTTTTTATAAATTCAGAAATGATATTTTATATAATGATTATATATTCTATAAAAATTCTTTTTATATAATAATTATATACGAACGAGGAACCTGAACCCGACCCGGGCCAAACGAACCAATTTATAGCATTTAAAAAGGTTTGTAGTGGAAATATAAGGTTTTATACAAAATTTTAAAAAAATACTTTTTATAAATTTAGAAATGATATAAATTACCAATTATAGTCAAAAATCTATTTTAAAAAACCTTTATATATTTTAACAAACACTACTAGAAAAGTGTGATAATGTTATTTATATTATTTATTTTATTCATTTATTAGTTTGTTTATTTGTTAAAGTTACTTTCAAAGTTACTGAATTGAATGTTGTTAAACCACAATAAATAATCAAAATACACGGAATGATTCCTAATCGATTAACGTTTATTATTATAACATTAAATTACATTACAAATCGATAAACAATCAAACATTAAAGCATATGAATTACATTCCAAATGCTAAATTGATTTATCTTAATGAAAAATTACTCCAAACCAAGTTTTCCTATGTCATTATAGAGCTCGTGAAGTATTGCAGCTGACTCAAGTGTGTGTTTCTCGGGATGCCTTTCCATCTCTAGTACTCCCTCTAGTATCTTTATCTTTGCCTCTAGTGTCTTTATCTTTTCAGCCAAGAACTTACAATTTGAGCACTCTGCCTTTTTGAGATTCTGTGCAGATCTGGAAGTTCCTGGAGAATAACTTGGACGTGTTAAAGTTCCCGGATTAGAACTTAGAGGTGCTGACGATCCAGAAGAAGAACTTATATGGAGCCTGAGGTCATCCATCCACATAAAGTAGCCACATCCTCTATCTTGAGTTCCTGGCTGTTACGTAGTAAGGAAATCATAAGAAAAGTCATTTTGACAAGCAAATTATTTTATATTACATAAATAATTATGTTTTGATAGTTCACCTTTGAACAAGGACATGCGTAGTATTGTTTACCATAACTGTAAGGTTTGCGTGATGTTCGCAACACCACATTTCCTCTTTCACACGTGCACTTAAAAGTTTGATCATATCGCTCCATCTGGTGGCAATTGATCGAGGTGGTGGTGAATGTGGTGGTGGTTGTGAGGATAAGAGTGTGTGTGCTTGGGAGGATAAGATACTATCTGCTTTTATGGTAAAGAAGAGTGCTTGGCGGGAGTATTTGGCGGGAGTTTTTGGCGGGAGTTTTTGGCGGTTAAAGGATACCATAATGGCTCTAATATTGAACCTCTAATGTGTAACCCTAACTCATACGTTGAACCTCTAATGTACAACCCTAACTCATACGTTGAACCTCTAATATTGAACCCTAACTCATCCGTTGAACCTCTAACGTATAACCCTAACATCTCGACTCATCCGTTGAACGTCTAATGTACAACCATACCATATCGACTCATCCGTTGAACGTCTAATGTATAACCATAACATCTCGACTCGTCCGTTGAACGTCTAATGTACAACCATAACTAGTTTGAATGGAACAATTATTATATGCTTAAATGTGTAATTTTTCTTTGAATGGAATTGTTTTTATATGTTTAAATGTGTAATTTTGTATTTGAATGGAATTGTTTTAATATGTTAAAATGTGTATATTTATATGAATTTGTGTATTAGCATTAATTGGTCCACGAAATTGTGTGTTCTTGTACTTGTTATTTTACAGATGGCGTGTGTAGCTCCTAGATCACACGGTGGGGATGCTGGTGGTAGTCCACCCAGACGGCCCGTACCGGCCCAGTGCCAAAGTAAGAAATTATGATTTTTTTTAATTTTTTTTATAACACTGATTCTTTTTAATTTCTTTTACTTGAATTTTCACGACTCACGTCTTGAGACGGGAAATCGGTCCTTAAGGAAGGCGTTTAGAGAAAATAATGAACAACCTTTGAAGATTGGCTTTTATTACGAGGATCTTGGTACCTTCCATCCTTTAGGCAATTTTTCAGCCATGTTGAATAGTCTTATGGGGGAAACAGTCCGGCCACTTCCCCTTGCTTGCGAGTGGGAAGAAATTCCAGAGGCCTTTAAAGCGCATATTTACCCTACACTTGAGGTATTAATTATTTATTTTACTTCTATTCTTATTGTTATCGACGTTTAGATATGCGTGTTATGTTTAAATTGTTTGTTTATTTAAATGCATATGTTTTTATATG
Organism: Tanacetum coccineum; assembly: GCA_026074375.1. Lineage (NCBI taxonomy): Eukaryota > Viridiplantae > Streptophyta > Magnoliopsida > Asterales > Asteraceae > Tanacetum > Tanacetum coccineum. The sequence continues at coordinate 22,836 of BQNB010108717.1, forward strand.
TAGAGCTATTTCAACCTCGCGGAATGGTACAATAACCAGGACAAAGTGGTGGTTGACCAAAATGTATA
>BQNB010108718.1:0-20594 GCA_026074375.1 Tanacetum coccineum
AAACCATCTTTGTAATTTAATAGCTCCTTTAATCCCATGAAAGACAGTAGGATTGCACTTCATAAACCCAACAAAAGTGTACTCACGAATAGCAGGTGCAGTGTTTTGACCTCTTACTAGCCCAGATCCACTAGCATCGTTCCTGACCTTCGTTTGCCTTTCCTGCTCAATAGAAATAGCGGCATCAACACTTTCCTTAATCATTCTTCGCACAACAGCTTGAGTCATAGGTGCAGACTTTGGAGGCATGATTCTGTTACATCACACAGAAAACAATCTGATAAGCATTCATAACATGGTACAATGACAAATCAATCACAACAACAGTCCACCACATCAAGTAGTAATCAAAAGATAGTCATTCATTTTTCATCACAAGAGAGTTAATACATAGTTGCATTGTTTCATAAAATGATACAAATCGTTACAACCAATAGTACTAGTTCTACTAACTGAGGATTCAGTTTAGTGATTACACAACAAAAGAAACTACAAATGAAACTAGACTACTAAGATGATTTCTCTTCACGACTCTTTCGGCGATGAACTCTTCACATCTTCGATCGGAACATCAATAGCTTCATTCGGTCTTTCTTCAAACATAAATCCCTTACGAATCATCTCTTGATAGAACTCATGAGCTCGAACTCTAGTCCAATAGAGATCTCTCTCAACTCGTTCATTCTGCATATGAAGGAATGTGTTGCTCAACTTCGCTTCTTCAAGTTCCTTCTTCAATTTCTTACACTCAGCTTTCTCTTTAACATTACCGAGCTTCTCAACCAACCTTTCCATTGCAGCCGTTCCTTGATCCATAATCGGATTCACAACCTTAATCTCATTATCAGGTTCAGACTCAGAAGCAGGCGGCAGAGGATTAAGGGAATCCGTCTCTTCATAAGGATATGTCAACTCAGGCTCATTTTCATCTTCCTCAATGTCGACTTCCATATCATCTTCTTCTTCTTGAGGATCTTCTTCTTCCTCCTCAAATTCTTCTTCTTCCGGGTCCTCGTCTTCATCTTCTAAGACAGGCTCGGGAACAACAGGAACATCGTTGTGTTGATTCGGCTCAACAACGGGCACCTCATCATCATGATTCACGTTTGCCATGATAATCTAGAAAATATCATATAATACTTACTTAATAGCGTATCACTTCATATTATCGTTGGAACACTATTATCAAAATAACGGTTCGCATCAAAGCGCAACAAACAAAATTTACAATTCGCGACTCTTTTTCAATCCGAATATATCTCGATTACATTTCAAACATATATAATGATAGTTATCATATAATCACATGACATTCTATGCATACAACACATGCATAAACGTACCAATACATAACGCTTTATGCATCCAACACGGGCATAAATTTATCCAATCACAATGCATAGTTAAATACGGGTAAATTATTTAACCAATTATAAATACCATACGTACATAAATATACTTACACGTAACAACTTATAATTGTAACTTACATGTAACCAATGGCAACGAGGAGTCTTGGCGTGCGTGTAGAAGCGTTATAGTTTGGGTTTTCCAAAAAGACTCGACCCACTTCTTTATACCCTTAGACTCTTGATATTACTTTGACATCTAAAATAATTACAATCCGAGTTTTGAAAACAACCTAGTTCTCTATAACTGAAGCTCTTGATACCAATCTGTAACACCCGCCCCGAGGGGCATCAGATTACGCAGCGAAGATTAGCAATTTGGTGTTACTAAATAGCATCCTTTACCACGAATATAGAAAATGACCTAACTAAGAAGTTTAAACCACATGTGTTCCATAATTATACGGAGTTAAAATGCGTTAGGTCCCACAGAATCGTAACCCTAACCATACAGTATTTGAAAGACAATTGTTCAAATAAAAGACATTGTTTTAAACATAACACAAGACATTGTTTTTGAAAGACCGGAACACACAAGTAGCCTTTCCTTTAATTCAATCACCATACACGCACGACACCTCCACGCCATCGTTGCCTTCAGCCTTGATTACCTGGGATAAAACATGTTTAAAACGTCAACAACAAAGTTGAGTGAAATTCATAGAGTTTAAAGTAATCAGTAAGTAAAGATCTTTGAACACATAATTAGTTCTCGGGAAAACAAAGCAACAAATGCAATGTATAGCAACTTCTTTTCTTTCGCGCATTAAGCTCATGACACCGAACGTTAACAATACATATGGCATTTCATATGTTTAAGTGCCCCAAACTAGGTATTATTGTCATATACCTTCTATATTTCTAATAACAAAATGTCCGTTTGACAGGGTGTTCACAAGGATTCAAACCCCGGACAGGGCTGTCAAACCCAATAGATCTATTTAATGCATTAGCGTTCACCCATTATAGGCGATTGACGGTTCATGAATTAAGGGACTTCGACAATAGCAACTTATGCGGAAACAATCTCATATCGGGTCTAGCATACCATAAATCATATGTGTTCGATTTTATAAAACAAACATGTATCCCCCTCGCGGGTTTAAAACATTTAAAATAGTTCAAAAGCGAGGCTATGAACTCACCTTAAGCAAAAGATCCAAATCAATCAATCAACAAGCACAATAAGCTTCACGTCTCAACCGCGACCTATATAATACATATATGGCGGTATGTGACTAATAGTATATTAAATCATATAATGTATATATATGTATTACTATTACGTATATATAATCATATACTAAAATCTCCAAGTGCGACGCAAAACATTTCGCTTGACATATTCATCAATTATTACAACGTTTCTTACAAAGTTTCCATTTTCAGAAAGTTTGCCGAAAGTAAGGATAATATAATCCAAACTTAGCATTTCATCTTAATTTAACTAACGTTACGAACCCTTTACTTGTTATAAACTATATTCAAAAGTATACGCAAGTTTGACTTTCAAAAGTCAAACTTCGTAGTTGACTTTTTACCCCAAAATGACCCAAACTTGACTTGGCCGTAAAATCTTCTTTTTTAGGAGTTACAAGGCCCACCTTATATCAAAACGGACCTTAGAACATCTTTTATCATATTCAAAAGTCTAATTTAAATTTAAAGAATTTCTCGACTCGCTATGAGTAAGTCAAACTTTCTGGTCAACAAAAGTCAACACAAAGTCATACAGAAACTCATTTTTGTCAAATTCAAATTATTCCAACATGCTTAACTAGCCTAAAAACATGTACTAAAACTATCAAACATGTGTTCATACTTGTAACACTTTCAAATCGATTTTGCACTATAATCATCTAGCTACAATTACATATATGCAATAATCATCTAATTAATCAAACAAAAAACATAAACAAGTGCTCACAAAGCTAGAACAAAGCTTGACTATGGCTTCCCCTTTGACCTTAAGATCGGACGAACCACAAAGACAAACCAAACCACTTCAATATTACACTAATCTACCACCTAGAAATACTTCCTTATACACCAAATCAAGAGAAATTGACCAAAAACCTAACTTTCAAAATACTTATTGCATGTAAGGTTTTCTTAGTGGGATTTGTAGAGGATTGAACAAGGATTAATATGGTATAATCGGATTTAAATGCATGTAAGTAACAATTTTTTGATGATGATTTGTGTGTGTGTGTTATTTCGAACGGCAAGAGGAGAGGGAGAGGACAAGAGATTGAAAATTTGTAAAAGATTTATAAGTGTATGTGTGTGTCTATTTATAGTATACAAGTTTGATCAATTGGCAATTTTAACCCCTCCTTTCATAAGTCCTTGCAAGTTTAATACAAATTGGTTATATTTTCGTTACTTAGTAAAGTGCCTAAAAACCTGTGTGTGTTGTTCCAGAATTTCGTTTGTAAAGATGCTGTGTGCAGGCGGGTCAAAACTTAATATTTTTGGACGAAATTTAAACTGGAGATTGTACATGATGTGTGTGACCTCCTGTATTTTTTTCAGATTTTTATAAAATGTTTAAGGGTACCTGCTGTTTCCAAACATTGAATAAGCTTGTCTGCAGACCTGTATTAAAACTATTATAGTTTGGGCTAGTATTTACGAAAGTAAAACTTGCTTAGAATCTTTTGGGGCAAACATATTAGTAGGTCAATATACAAAGGTAATCTGTTGATGAAGATAATCAGTGTGAGGTTGTTGGCATGTCGTTAAGCGATAACTAGTTGCTAGTAAAATAGCGCAATTTTCCGAAAATGGATAACCAATGGAAATAAAAAGCAAAGTGTAGTCTCATGGATTCCTAATGTACGAATTGACATGCATATAACATAATTACAATGAGTTGCATATTTTACATAATTGAATATTAATAATATATTATTATTATTAATAGGTCGCGGTTGAGATTTGTCATCGCCGCTTTTTTTCGTTACTTTCATCTTGGTATCTCCATTTGGTGAGTTTCTCACATCCCCCTCTTTTTTGCATATTTTAACTATTTTGGGGTGGAAAGCATGATGTGTTTTTATTAGATTTCTATGCTCGTACTTTTATGTTTTATAAACATTCAAGCATACTTGAACTTATTGAACTTGGTTTTGAACTTTGCAAACTTGTGGAACGTGTTGAACTTGTTTTGGAATCGTGTTGAACTTGAACTTGAACTTGAACTTGAACTTAATATGTATGTTGTTGTATGCTTGGAACCCACCACTACTTTTAACTCACTTTCCCCTTCAACGGGATTGAGACGTTAGTACTTATGGATAGCGCTATTAGGAGATTAGCCCCTCCTCACTCCCCGCACAAGGGTGCGTTGTGCCACACTATACAACTAGAACTTGAATGGATGTTGGAATGGTTAGGCTGAATACGTTTAAGTAGTGCCTCGCATAATCACTATAGCGAAACATACACACTTGATTTGGTGTTTGGACTCTCAACTTCTTTGGAAAACTTGATTTTTGGTTTGGACAACTGTTTTTGATAACTTGGCATTGAGTTGGCAAAATTTTATCGGACATCTACTCTTTATCTAAAACTACATTTGGTGTATAAAATCTTGAGAGCTCACCAACTATTTCGATAGTTGATCGTTTTATCATGGTTTTCAGGTGACGTTCCTAAGCTGGAAACTTAGAGCCTTGTATTTCTGTTATTGTTAAGACGTCTACATAATTGCAAGAACCTTGTCTTTTGAATATCCATGTTCGGATATAAACAACTTATGATGTTTTGTCAGTACTTTTAAATATGTTCTTGAAGATTTTAATTTGATTACTTACTTTTTATTAAATCAGTATGGTGTTTTTATCTATCGAATTGTGTGATTTTTATTGTTATGTTACACCTCGCTTTTCCCGCCTTTGGTGGGGTTGGACATATAACAACTTCTTTTCTTTCGCGCAATAATGCTCAGACACGAACGTTTTAACAAGACATATGGCATTGTCAATAGGGTTTAAGTGCCCCAAACTAGGTATTATTGTCATATACCTTCTATATTTCTAATAACAAAATGTCCGTTTGACAGGGTGTTCACAAGGATTCAAACCCCGGACAGGGCTTTCAAACCCAATAGATCTATTTAATGCATTAACGTTCACCCATTATAGGCGATTGACGGTTCATGAATTAAGGGACTTCGACAATAGCAACTTATGCGGAAACAATCTCATATCGGGTCTAGCATACCATAAATCATATGTGTTTGATTTTATAAACCAAACATGTATCCCCCTTGCGGGTTTAAAACATTTAAAATAGTTCAAAAGCGAGGCTATGAACTCACCTTAAGCAAAAGATCCAAATCAATCAATCAACAAGCACAATAAGCTTCACGTCTCAACTGCGACCTATATAATACATATATGGCGGTATGTGACTAATAGTATATGAAATCATATAATGTATATATGTGTATTACTATTACGTATATATAATCATATACTAAAATCTCCAAGTACGATGCAAAAAATTTCGCTTAACATATTCATCAATTATTACAACATTTCTTACAAAGTTTCCATTTTTAGAAAGTTTGCCGAAAGTAAGGATAATATAATCCAAACTTAGCATTTCATCTTAAATTAACTAACATTACGAACCCTTTACTTGTTATAAACTATAATCAAAAGTATACGCAAGTTTGACTTTCAAAAGTCAAACTTTGTAGTTGACTTTTTACCCCAAAATGACCCAAACTAGACTTGGCCGTAAAATCTTCGTTTTTAAGAGTTACAAGGCCCACCTTATATCAAAACGGACCTTAGAACATAAAGAATTTCTCAACACGCTATGACTAAGTCAAACTTTCTGGTCAACAAAAGTCAACAAAAACTCATTTTTGTTAAATTCTAATTATTCCAACATGTTTAACTAGCCTAAAAACATGTACTAAAACTATCAAACATGTGTTCATACTTGTAACACTTTCAAATCGATTTTGCACTTGAATCATCTAGCTACAATTACATATATGCAATAATCATCTAATTAATCAAACAAGAAACATAAACAAGTGCTCACAAAGCTAGAACAAAGCTTGACTATGGCTTCCCTTTTGACTTTAAGATCGGACGAACCACAAAGACCAACCAAACAAACTTTTCAAACCAAACCACTTCAATATAACACTAATCTACCACCTAGAAACACTTCCTTATACACCAAATCAAGAGAAATTGACCAAAAACCCAACTTTCAAAATACTCATTGCATGTAAGGTTTTCTTAGTGGGATTTGTAGAGGATTGAACAAGGATTAATATGGTATTAATTGATTGTAATGCATGTAAGTAACAAATTTGATATGGCAATGTTTGTGTGTGTGTGCTAGTTTGAACGGAAAAGGGGGGAAGAGACAAGAAAAGTGAAAATTTCATAAAGAGAAAAATAAAGGATATGGTGTTCTATTTATAGAATTCAAGTTTGATCAATTGGCAATTTTAACCCCTCCTTTCATAAGTCCTTGCAAGTTTAATACAAATTGGTTATATTTTCGTTACTTAGTCGACCAAACACGGGTAACATCACGTTTGTAAATATTTTAAATCCGTCCCACTAAATATAGTTTAAAACCTTTATTAAAACGTTAAACCTCGTAAAACACGACCTTTAAACACGGTTTTTACAAAAACTCAAGGAAACGACGAAAAATACAAAATTAACATATTTACGCTCTCGGAGCAATAAAATATATTTTTCTGACTTTCTTAAATGCTAAAAACAAATAGAAAACTAATATAATTCAGCATATTTCTTTGTTCTGATCACACCGTTCTCTTCAACCGTAGGCCAAATGAGAGGACCATGTTCAACTGATTCAAGTATCATTCTTCCGTGCTCTCTATTTTGCATGAATAATTCCATTTGACTTTTCCAAGAATCATACAGGTCTTTGTCCAACATAGGTGGATGGTTGTCAGCACCGGAGAGTATCATATACTCAGCAAGAGTATTCTTTTGTCCAAGTGAAATAATTGAATCCATTTCAATGTGATAAGATTAAGATGATCGTACAGTGATTGGAGGTTGTTGTATTAAAGTGGGTATTGATTAATGAAGTTGAGTCTTTTGGAACACACGGGATTACAATTCTTGATAAAAACCAGGAAATCAAGTTATTACGGGATTTTACAAATCAAAGAACAATCGTATAATTCACCTAATAAACGTGTATAGATCACCCAAGCAAAGCGTATAATTTACCTAAGCAAATTATGTATGATTCTCCTTAAGGAAATGAATATGTATAATTCGCCCTTGGAAAGAAACCACGTATAAATCGCCCTTGCAAATGAGTGTGTATAAATCGCCTGTAGTAAAGAGACTTGTATAAATCGCCTTAACAAACTATACATATAAATCGCCTGTTGTAAAGGGACTTGTATAAATCACCTATAGTAACAATACGTATAAATCGCATATGCAAAGTTACGTATAAATCGCCTGTGCTAACGGGACTTGTATAAATCGCCTTCACAACCTATACGTATAAATCCCCTATGGTAACAATACGTATAAATCACCTATGGAACAAACATATAAATCACCTGAACAAGGAACTACGTATAATTCGCCTATGTAGCACGTATAAACCGCCCAAAACACTACGAAACTCAAAAAATAAAAATCTTAAAAAGACTCACTTTTTGACGTTTTTACCCGATTTTTCTTGTACTTTTTACCTATCTAAGACTATTAGAACCTTAAAAACACAAACTTTAATGTTTTTGACATGAAAATTTTGAAATCAAGATTCTTGGTACAAAACCCTCTTTTTAACCAAAAAGACTCAAAAAGATGATATTTTTTTATGGTTTTTGAAAGATTTTCTTGTACTTCTAGTCTATACTAAGATAACTAAGAAAGAAAGTTAAAAGCTTTATGGTTTTTAAACCCTCAAAAAATAATTTTTTTTATGGATTCAAACCAAACTACACGAGTAACAATGAGTAACAAACGCACACAAAACCTTCACAAACACCCCATGGCTCTTGATACCAATTGTAGAATATCTTAACACATAAATGAAAGGATCCACTTTAGGTTTTAAAGAGGGAAAGAGATGGCTGGATGAACACTTAGGGGGTGTTTGGGATTGCTTATTGAAAATAGATTATTCGTTTTGAAAATGGATAATCAGATAATCAGCGGTTACAAATGCGATTATAAAAAATAGTGTTTGGATTTGATTATGTTGTTTGAAATCGCAATAATCAGATAATCAGTTTTTTTAGTGTTTGGCAAATCAGATTATTTGTTTAATTAATAAGTAAAATTACTAAAATAGACATTTATGTACTTTTGAATTAATAGACATTACAATATTAAAGGCTAAAATAGACATTTATGTAAATTTGGCCCCACTTATGAAAACTGCGTTTTCAAAAAGCATCACCTCACTTACTTTTTCAAAACTCCATTTTGCATCATTGTAAACGCAAATAATCACTTTTTTCCTCTTTCTATCCAAACACTCATTTTAACTTATCTCCGTTTTGCAAATGAAATAAGTAGATAATTTGAAAAAAAATGATAAAAAAAGAATAAATAAAATAGAATAAAACATAGCTAAAAAAACAAAAAAAAAAAAAAAAAAGAATAATAGAAACAACCCTCCCATTCTACAACCCCGCATCCCCCCCCCCCCCCCCCGCAACTCTCCCACTTCCCGCCCCAAAATCACCCATCGCTTAGACTACCATTCACGCCACCGACCCCGCCCCAACCGCCCCAGCTCCAATAGATATTACTCACCCCCCCCCCCCTACCACTCACCCCCCCTACTCCCCCTCAACAGCCCCCCCCCCCCCCTCGCGAATCCTTGCCTCCCCCCCCCCTCCCTGTCAATCACCCCCTCATCAATACCCAACATCCCCCCCGCCCCCCCCCCCCCCCCCTCCCCCCCCCCCCCCACTACGGCGCTATCTCCCGCCCCACTTCACCAATACGAAAAGTGACAAGACAGAAACAGAACCCCCCACCCCACTACCCAGAGTATCATGCTTTAAATACACAAAGCCTATCATCACCGGCCATCCGGACAGAGTTAATGTGCATACAATGTAACATTGTGCCGGTTAGCATTACTAACCTAACAGTACAAATTACTACGAGCTATGACTACTTATATTGGAAGTGACCGATACTTTTCTGTATTTCTAAAATTTTCTTTGTCTTTGTCTTTGTCTTTTGACTTTGCCTTTGAGATCTTTCATCATTACTTAATCATATTTGTAATACTTTGCCTTCTTTCAATCTTGTGTCTTTGGACCAACATGCTCATACTTTATATCATCTTGAAAGATGTCTAACAATCTCCTGTGATAATCTTTAATTGGATCGCTTTACGTGTTTAAGGAATATGTTGAATATCAGAGTAGCGGATGTCTTTGTCTTTATTTGATCTTGAGCTTTCTTGATTTCTTGAAACTTTGAGTCATGAGTATGAGCATGTGGTTCCGCCTCAGTTAGAATGAGGTACCGCCACCATCATATAAACATGCATTAAAAGGTTAGTAATAAACAGTTTATATGGACAAACATGGCTTTAGTTCCCCCCATTCGTCCCATGTTCGGTTATAGATATCCTCTCCGGTTTCCCCCGTTTTTACAATACTAATACTGTACCTTAAAAATTAAATTTTGGGAAAAAAAAAAAAATTTTTTTCCCCCAAGGGGGGTAGATTCAAAGAATCTCCTTAACAGGGTTTCCAGCTACGCTAGCTTGTTCTTATTACCGGAACATCTCAAAGCAGACAACACGATAAAAGTGAATCAGTTAGTTACTATCTTACTGATTAAGTCATCAATTCATAGACTGGACCAATGATCAATATCTAGTTGACTCAAGATTGATTCATATAGAATCTCGCAAGTCACCTACCGTAGTGTTGTTTAATGTTGACATTGGAAGGATTTCCATTCGTCACTGTAAAATTTAAGAGTTTCACTCTAAATGAATAGGCAAGATCAGATGATAATGCGTATACCTCTTTCTTACAACTTATGTTCCTTATTGTGAACAACAAGTGTATTTTTGAATTGTGTCCTAACAATATTTGTAATTTGATCTCTTTTATCTCTAGACTCAATAAGTGCGTTTTGGTTTTGGTGATCGGAGGCTGGAGGCTGGAGCTGACTGTCACCTTTTTAATATCAACATTTCTCAGAGTGAGAAGTCGATAGATGATGTGTTTAATCTTTGTGAGAATTGAAACAAGAATCTGTAGAGAGAAACTTGAGTGTTTGAGAAGGGTTATGCAATGCATCATTGGGTCCATGATGTCTTCTCTTCAATACCAAATATCATCTTTGTGATATCTAATAGATTATGTATTGACCCGATTTCTGCTTAATGTTCCGTTTGCTTTTAGACTAGTCAATGCTTCATTGCCATAACATGGTGCATTAATAACCATATAGTTTTTAGCAAACTATCAGCTATCAACAGATTTGATTAGTCTTTACCAGGAAGTATTTGATCCTAGACTAGCCAACTCTTTACTATGAAGCAAGGTGAGTTGAGAACCATACAATTTTTGGTAAATTTTCAACCATAAATATTTGAGAAGTCTTTTACCATAAGCCGTTTTCTTAAGGACTAGCAAGTCCTGTATTATGTTAAACATGGTAAACTAATGATCAATTTTTGTGTGTTGTATTGAACCAACCATCAAAGATCCTTCTCACTTCCATCTTGGCCTCCAAACTCATTAATCTGTTGCACAATAAACCTTAGCAAATCAAATATAGTATCATCATCAGATACATCTGTCAATCTTAGATCCATCATCCTCTCAAGTGTGTGTTTAGTAAGAGGATATCTTCTCTTTGCCAGCATGTTGATCTCAGTACCATATTCTAGTCTCAAAACATGAACTCCATAGTTTTCATAGAATATCCAGCTCTGAAGCTTCACTCTTCTTGCATTTCTTCTAGAGTTCATCACCTCCTTTGACATAAATATAGTCCTCAAATCACCCCAAAGAAGTAGATCAATTCCTTCTGGAGGTGTTGTTTCAAACCTTTTCATTACTAGACTATGTATCTCAACCAGATCCATCCTATCAAAAAGTTTAATCATCTCAGAAAAGGTCTTGATCCACCTTGAACTTCCATCAGCTCTAAAAACTCTATAGTAAATCAACTCTCTTCCAAAATGACCATAATCATAAAATTTATCATTCCAGTTTAAAGATACTGATACCATAGGTGCATAGAATTTCTTAAACAATCTTTCTTCTTTAGGAACTATCTTTTATGAAGATTCTTAGTTGATTCTCCTCTTCATGATCAGAATCAGTCTTTTGCCTTTTTGACCTCTTTGAAGCTTTCATCTTAAGTCTCCTTTCTGATCTTTTCCTGATATTCTCCTTAGGTCCTTCAACCTTACTGCTTTCAAGTTCTTTAGCAACTACTTCTTTATCCATAACAGCTGCTTTCTTGTTCATATTTTCAATCAACTTATCATCCTCAGCAGAACCAATTGGAATAAATCTTTCATTTTCCCTTTTTACCTTTTCATACATCACCTTGTATATCTTCCACTTCTTTTTGTTTCACTGAGCATGTTTTGTATCCACCTACATGCTTCAAGTATGTCATCATTTGGTTTCTCAGCTGATTTCTTGTAGGAAGCTTATTTCTGATAGCCTCATATCTTTGTTGAGCAATAAATCTTCTTTGTACAGCAATGGTATCATGAAGAAACTTAGCTCTTTTCTTAATGGTAAACTTTTCTCTCTCTCTTCTTCTTGAAGCTTCTCAGCAAGAATCTTGTCAGCAGTAGTCCCTGCTGAATAAAGTCATACTCAATGTGAATGGCAGCCATAGAGCTTCTTTCCACCGCTACCCTTTTCTTACTCTCTTTTGCTTCTATTCTTCTTGAACTATTTTTGGCTATCTCTTAATCATTAGCAAGCATATTAAACTTTCTTTTTAGCTTCAGTGATAACTCTATTCAGTATCATATTCATCTTCTTCTTCAATCTTCTTTTTGCCTTTAGCTTTTGGATCAATCTTAGGAAGAGGCTTTAATGTTAAGATTGATTTTAGTTCTTAGTCTATCAGTATCTTTAGTATCTTTGATCTCAACTCCCTTTTCTTTTTCCTTCTGTTTCACCTTGTTCTGACTCATTGTGATGAGAACTTATGCAATAGTCTCATCATCACCAAAAACGTTGAGTAAAGGTGGTTGAATTCAATGTTGGAGAGCAACTTTCAGTCTGAATTTCCATCTTTTGGCTCAGCAGTACCTTCATCATCCTTGTCGGTACTAACTTTTGGCTTGTCAGTACTAACTTTTGGTTGAGCAGTACTAACTGGATCTTCAGTACTAACTCCCTTTTCTGCACTTTCCTTCTCTTCAAGCACTACAGTATCTCTAGACAAGCTAAGCTCCAATGTTTTAGAGCTTGTCCTCCCAACATCAGAGCATCTCATTCCTCCATATAGTCCATTTCATCATTCACAATATCATCAAAATCATCAAAAGCTAGATCTTTATGCACTGTAGGTTTAGATTTGGTAGGTTTCCTCCCCTGTTTGGATACAGACTCCTTCTGCATCAACTTTTTCTTCAAGGACTTCTTCCTTGCCAATCTTTTCTTCATGGAGACACTCTTGATCCAAGCATTATGGTGTGATATCACAGGTTTAGCCTTCTTCTTTAGCTGCTTGATCTGAGACTTCAAATCTTTAATTTGTGCAGCTTGAGTTGTGACCTGTTTACATAAAGACACACAAAGATCATATACACTTTGGAGTGTCAGGCCATCCTCATTTCCTGATAGGGATCTATCACTGCATGATCCTGTAAAAAGATCTCTGGATTGCCATGCACAAAAAGTAAGCCAATTAGTATCTCTTAGGGACCCAAGCTATTACAGACTTGGAGATCCCTTTTAGGTTAACATACTCAACTTTCTTGAGCATGAATGAACCATTGTCTTTAGACACATGATCCAAGTAATTTCCCTTAGGCCTCCAAACCCACCTTGACTTTTTAAGGTCAGTATCCATCTTACCCTTACTAGTATTAACTACTGCTCTTGTCCTAGTAGTAGTCATATTTTGAACCCCAAAAGTTTTAACATCTTGTTTTAAGTCTTTGGGTCTAAAAGATGGTTTGGTGTAGTAAACCTCTTGATAGGGGGAATATGACCTCCTTGGTCTTACATAGTCTATTCTTGGTAAATTGTCTAATAGCACCATAGTTTGTGGGCTATTTTTTCGATGCAAATATTCCTAACAGATACTTAACTTGCCCTAACATACTAATTTTGTGAACTGCTTCTTTTTCTTATTCGCTTAAATCGGAGTAATCAAACATGTTCTTGTTCTCTCTTTGTGGGACAAAATCCTTTTTTTAAATGAGGGTATTTTGAAAAATTTTAATGATTAACCCTTTTATTATTATCCCATATTGGTTTGTTCACCCTTGGACCAGTATTGACCACAGTTTTCAGCTTAGGTTCTTGACTTTATTTGTCATGAAAAGTACAATCTTTGATCAAATGGTCAGTACTTTTACAGACAAAGCAAGCTTTTATTTTCTTAAAACCAATTCCTTGTTTCTGAGAAGTTTGACCAATTTTATCAACTCTAGTTTTAACTGTTTGAGTCTCATTAGTCTTAACAGGACTAACTGTTTGCACTTTAAACACATCATCCTCATCATCTGAGTTCCAATCCTCAATGATAACTTTATCTCTGTTAACTGATTCATAGATTGTCTTAGGATTTTGAGTATTTGCTTTATTTGTTTTACCTACAATCTCACTTGTTTTAGTATTAAGATCAGTTGTTTTTGACTCAATTATTTTCTTCCTAATGGCATATTCATCTAAACTTGCAAATGATATGTCAGCTCTTAGGGTTAGAAAGTTCCTTGTTATAGGAGGGGGGGAACAGCATGAAACCCATCTACTTTAGAGAAACTATCATTTGCTGGTGTGTTCTCTTTATCACTTGATCTGACATCAAAAACACTCAAACTAATCTCACTATCAGTTTTAGAATTGTTACTTATTTCATTCAATTGTGTATCATATCCTAAACCAGTTTTATCTCTAGCAATCATTTGACTGTTGAGTATTCATCAAGATTCTTGATGATTCTTCCCATATTTATCTATCGTTTAATTTTAACGCATCATCTTTCCTTAACAAGTTTCTCTAAATCCATGGGTTAAGGTTGTTAATTATTTTATTTCTCTGCATTTACTCTCATAGTTTTGAGAACTTTATAATTTTTCACCCCAAGCCAATTCATTCTTTTCATGTACAAGTATCCTAGATTCTAGTGACTCTAAGGCTAACTCATAACCCTGAATTTCTAGTCTTGCTCTGCTATGTTTTTCTCTTTCACTATCATAATTCTTTTGAAGAGTTTTAAAAGATTCAAGACATTATTTAGAACATTTTTGTACCTCATTGTCAGAAGAACTTGATGAGCTTGAAGAAGAGATTGCCATTAAAGCATAGTTGACTGGTTCTACTTCAAAATCATTACTCTAGTCATAGCCTCCTAGACCATCTTGAGCCACCAGTGCCTGTGATGAAGATTCATTTGTTGGTGCATTGCTCCTGCCATTGTCACCATAAGATCTTTTCCCTTGATTCCTTCCAGATCTGCAATCCCTAGCAAAGTGCCCTTTTCTGTGACAGTTGTAGCACTCAATTTTTGATTTATCAAGTGAAACAGGTCATTTTTCTTTGAAATCCATGTTCCTTCCTGTCTTCTGAATGAATTTCCTCACTCTGACAGTCAACATAGCCACCTGCCATCTAAGATCCAATTCTTCCAAGTCATCTTCCATCAATTAGTGAAAGAATTCCTCATTTCCAAGTTGAGGACTGGTTTGTTGGTTTGGCAAAGAAAGAGCATGCTACATCATGAGCACATGGGGTAGATGAAACTTGACTAATTCCTCCTGCATTATAACATAAAATTCCACTGGCAGTACTGACTTCATTAGTACTGCTAGTGTTCTCAAAGGAAAGAAATGCCAAGTTTTGAGAAGTAGAAGTGGAACTTAAAGACCTTTTCATCTCTTTTTCGTAGACCCTAAGGTTGTTGTAGAGGTCATCAATATCAATCTCATCAATGTCTGGCTTATTTCTCATTATTAGAGCAATTTAATTCCTTGAAAGAGGAAGACTTCTTAGGAACTTTTGTGATATCTTCCCATAATTTGGAGCACCAAGACCTCCAATTGACTTATGAGTTTTTGGAACCTATCATAAGCCTTGTCTAGACTTTCATTTGATGTAGTAGAAAAGTTTTCAAATTGATGTTTTAAAACATTTTTCTGCATCTTCTTGGATTCTTCATTACCTCTAAACCTTGATTTGATTGCTTCCCAGAGTGATTTAGCATCTACAACATTATGAAACTTGAGGAGGTATTCATCAGGTATTGCTAAAAGCAAGATGCTCTTAACTCTTTCCTGATTCCTTTTAGCAGCCAGTTGTTTGGCAGTCTTAGGAGCAGGAGGAGCAGATGTTTCTCCAGTTGGTGTAGGCTCTTCTTCTAGATCTCCATTGACAATAACACCCATAGTTTAGTCTTTTTGACAGATAAATTTCGCATTCTCATGCTTCCAAATATCAATTCTCCCCTTCCAGATGATAGGGATTTCATTGCAGTGATATTGGGAGGAGGATCTTGTTCTTCCATCCTTACAATTGAGTTCTTCTTATTCAAGAGTTTCCACACAAGCTCTGATACCACTTGTTGGAACGTTTTTCTGAATAGATCATAACCTTTAGCTTGTAAAGAGTTTTTCCTTTAGATAATTCTAAAGCAACAATAATGAAACATTGAATTAAACACTATTTGATTATGCGAAACTAATCCAATAATGCTAAGAAGACATTATTAAGAATCACAAAAGAACTTTATATTATAACTTGAATCTGCCTAGGTTACAGATTACAAAAACTATGATTGTTAATCGATCTCTATTGATCTGTGTAGAACTATATCTACTAACTATGCCTAGGGTTCCTTTTATACACCAAGGAAACCCTAATGGGCTTTACAAAACGCGTATAAAGATCATGCATATCCTTTCCTAAGATATCTCATGCATATCTTATAAACGGTACTAACTATTTTATACTAACAGTACTAAATATCTGATCAGTACTAACATTTTGTATTGTCAGTACAAATTACAACTAGCGGTACTAACTAGTATAACTAACGGTACTAACTCAGGAATGCATAATTCCCAACAATAAAGTCAAAAAAATAAAATAAAGGAATGAAAGTCTCGCAGTGCCTCCAAAATACCATATATTCGAAAGAATTAATCAATAACAACGTGACGAGGTAAAAGACAGAATAAACCTATGATGGGCCTCGCATGGGTTTAACTTTACCTTCGCAATAATCACCCGACTCTGCGGGTCCAGCCCTACTACGACTATCCAACAAGTGATCAACTACTCTATCTCCTTTGGTTCCATAAGAGGCTCCTCATACACTTAAGTCCAGTTGGGAAAACGGTTCCCTAGTGAGACTTCTTACGGGTGGGGGAAAAACATAGCTAAAATACTCAAAAAGTAATACATATCGTATCAGATAATGGTAGGCAAAATAACTAAAATGACAACTTAGCAAAATACGAGATATATAAGCTATGCAAAAATAGAGGGGAAGCATAGCAGTTATAGCATTAAACACTTAAGCCCTAAATGCATCTACATGAAGGACCCTTAGGTTATAGTCTAGGCTCAACCACCTACTTCTCTATAACCAAAGGCTCTGATACCAATCTGTCACACCCCGCCAAGGCGGAAACATTAGGCGTAACATCATGGATATCATCACAACACAATGGTGTCAACAATAGAGATAACTAAACGAAAAGGATAATCAAATAGGACACTATGTGTCATGACAATACCCAACAGAAGATAAAGGAGTCTTGCATTATGATAGCAAAGTCATACCACAAGGAAACATAATCTAAAAGTCTAAACAAAATCAACAAACATCCAAGTATCAAACAATTCAAATGACATAAATAAAATCTCTAGGAGAATGACTCAGCATGCAAGCTTACGGTCTCACTAGCCACTCTTTCTAGCTTTAACATCCTCAAGATGATTACCTAAAAATGATGCTTAAAACGTCAACATAATGTTGGTGAGAGTCATAGGTTTAAGACACGATAATCAAATCCAACCGTAAATTACTGTGATAATAAATAAAACATTGTAGGACAATAAATGAACTATCATACATGCTAACATGCAAATCTAATCAATCACACAAATACCCAGCAACGACCACAAGACGTCTCATATCATACCAAGGTCCATGTGGTTACCCCCTTAGCCCAGGCCATGGATACTCCTAAAGTAACCTTCTTGCTCGCTAAGCCACAATACCATCCACTAAATAGGCCATGGATACCTGCAGGTGATCCCCCTGACTTAGTTCGCAATTCTTAATATCACATCACAAAACATGTAGCACACAACATACAATAGTCATGTATAGTCCATGCATCTTTGACAACACATTATCACAATAATCAAAACATTTCCAAATACTTTGCATCATTTCCACCCTAATAAATCATAAGAAAAAGAGGGGTTATGAAACTCACCTGATGCACAAGCAGCTTCCAAACAATATCAACACAAGCTACACAATACAAACACAAACGTGTTACACGCGACCAAGCTAAAAGCTCAAGTCCATGTAACTCACATATGATGGATGTATAAGGGTTTAGTTAACCATTATGGGTCACCCCGACACCATGCCCAACCTTAACTATCTCATTAACACTTTACACTAGCTACTTATAATTAAATCAGAATTGCAGAATTTTAGTATCACTTTACGTGCTCAAAACCCTTACTTAATGACCTTCATAATTTATACCAAAAATCACCCATGTTCATTTATGAGTATATTAACTACATTGTGATTCCCAAGTATTACTTACATGTGTAACTACCTCAAATAAAATCAAACTTTAAAACTATCCTAATTCGGATCTGATTGCACACCAAAATGTGTCACTCTAACTACCATACTTAGACATGCTTTCAAAGGCTAATTTTCACAGGATTATAAATAGACATATGGAAATTAACTACTGTAGAAGGGTTAAGCTTAATTCCACTTTTAAGTTAGGGTTTCACCCTCACAAACATGACCTAATTTTGACCAGTATTTACTGTTTTGACCACTTTTGTTGCAGAGGTTATTTGAATGCCTTCCCGACCTTAAAAACTTTTGACGCCTTATTTTATGGAAAGTAGACTATTTTGTATTATTCATAGACTCAAGAAACATATCAATACACACTTTTATCATCTCGATATTAGTCGTTGAACACGACCTAAAATTCTGGTCAACACTAAATCAAGTTTTAACGCAAATCTAACCAAATCACAAGCATACATACGCATCTAATTCAATCATAAGCATACTACAATCATAATATATCATAAACATTTTGTATTTTAATTAAAACCCTAGATCCATCATAATTAGAGTTACATGAATAGTAAAAATCTAGTTACGAAGAACACACTTACCTTAAATCTTAGCACCTAAATCACAACTCTTGATGGTTCTTGGATCTTTAATGAAAATCGAATCCTTAGGGTTTTTGGGGCTAAGATCGTACGCACAACTGAGAGGGGAAAGGGATAACGGGCTAGGTTCATTGGTATTTAACTCTAGTGGGTCCTTATCCTTTTTTAAGTCCAATTTGATAAAAATTATAACTCCTAAACCCATAAAAACCTTATAACCGATCCCCCCCCTTAGTATAATTTTTTTATAATATTATTAATTAACTAATTTCCTTCATTACCTTAAATTTTTACAAAAACTTAAGCTAATTTGGGTAAACCTTTTTACCTAAACGCTACATATTAACTTTCTAAAAATAACTTTTCATTTCACAATTCACTTTCTAAATATGGAAAGTTTACTACAAACTTCCATAATTCACACACTTGATTCCCTTCCAAAATAACACACTTTCTATAAACGCTTAACACTTAATAACCAAATATTGACGTAGCAATGCATGCCACACATCATCCATTTCCATTATCACCACATGTGAACAAATGGAATACTTAATACCAAACTCATATGCACACAAAATAAGATAATCATTTACCTCTAAAATGACATCATGCACATATGTAAGCCACTTCAACATACATATAGAACACATAGCACGCAAGAAACATACAAAATGGACACTTAGCCATTTCTAAAGGTATAAACTAACCTGCTCAAATCACGGTTGTCACAGTATCCCCTCCTTATGGAAATCTCGTCCTGAGATTTAACTAGTTGGTTCAACAGCACGATCAACAAATAACTGAGGATACTTAGACTTCATATAATCTTCGCGCTCCCAAGTGAACTCGGGACCACGCTTTGAATTCCAACGAACCTTCACAAGTGATATCTTACTACGTTTTAAACTCTTAATTTCACGGTCCATAATCTCTACAGGTTCCTCAACAAAACGAAGAGTTTTGTCAACCTTAATCTCATCCAATGGCACATGCAGGCTAGCATCCGCCAAACACTTCTTTAGGTTTGACACGTGAAACGTGTCATGTACACCACTCAATTCCTCGGACAATCTTAACCGATATGCTACAAGACCGATCCTTTCAAGAATCTCAAATGGCCCTACATACCTTAGGGCTAACTTACCCTTCTTCCCAAAATGAACCACGCCCTTCCAAGGCGACACCTTTAGCATTACACGATCTCCAACCTCAAATTCCAACAGTTTGCGCCTGTTGTCAGCATAGCTCTTTTAACGATCTCTCGCCGCTTTGAGCTTCTTTTTTATAACCACTACTTTATCAGTCGTTTCCTGCACCAATTTGGGTCCAATCAAACTACTCCCTCCAATCTCTGCCCATAGAACAGGCGATCTACATTTCCTACCATACAAAGCTTCAAACGGAGCACACCGAATGCTCAATTAATAACTACCACCAAAATCGATAACACGTGCCCTCATTATATCCTCCAAAGTCTGAATCATACGTTCACTTCGTCCATCCGCTTGAGGATGCTAAGCAGTACTCAAATCCAATTGCGTCTCTAACACTTTCTGCAGCGTCTGCCAAAACCACGAGGT
>BQNB010108719.1:0-22903 GCA_026074375.1 Tanacetum coccineum
TCTTCCGCACGGCTTGCATCGTTGTTGCGGTATACCAAGTCTCTTGGTTTAAAGCTTGTAATGCGGACTTTGGAGTTGTAATACCTTTCCATCTTTGCTTTGCTTTTTGCTTCTCGAATTATTGCTTGCTCTCTTCGCTCATCCAGTAGGTCAAGGTTGATTTTCAAGGCTTCATTATTTTATACTAAGTCTACTTTCGTTGTCCTTAGTGTGGGCATGCCGATTTCTGATGGGAAGACAACTTCCGTTTCGTATGTTAATGAGAATGGGGTGTCTCCATTACTAGATTTAATCATTGTGTGGTGTGCCCATAAGACATGAGGAAGTTCTTCCATCCAGTTTTTGCTTCTTTCATCCAACCTAACTTTTATCCCTTCTCCAAGACTACAATTTTCCCTTTCCACTAAGCCATTGGTTTGTGGATGTTTGACAGAAGCAAAATGTTGGCAGATACATAATTTCTCGCACAGTCCTTGAAGAGATTATCTTGGAATTGTTTTCCATTATCTGAGATGATTTCTCCTGGGAGTCCAAATCTACAAACGATGTTATCCCACACGATTTTTTTGATTTGGTTGCCAGTGATGGTCGCCACTAGTTTTGCTTCAATCCACTTTGTGAAGTAGTCAATAGCTACTATCAGGAATTTGACCTTTCCTGGCCCTTCCGGAAAAGGTCCAGCGATATCAATACCCCACTTATAGAATGGCCACGGAGACGTGATTGGGCTTAGCTTTTGCTGAGGACTCCTTGGGACAGGCTTGCGAACTTGGCAGTCTTGGCATGCCCTTATCAGCTTTCTTGCGTCCTCGTGCATGGCATGCCCTTTCGCCACGACAGATCATGTACCCGCATGCATGCTGCAAGACCCCTCATGTATCTCTCTTAGAACATAATTGGCTTGGAGTGGTCCTACGCATCGCAGCCATGGTCCTAAGAAAGTTTTTTTGTAGAGTGTCCCATTTATTATAGAGAACCGCCACGACTTGCGTTTTACTGCTCTCGCTTTTTTCTCTTTTATTGGTAATGTTCCATCCATGAGGTATTTGAAGATGGGGGTCATTAATGTGTCCCCTTATTCTTCTACTACTGCCAAAACTTCCACTGCACTTATCGACTTTTCCTTTAGTTCCTCCACCAGAACTTGTTTACTCAAATGTGCAAAGCTTGTTGATGCTATTTTGCTTAACGCATCTGCCTTTTTGTTTTCGTTTCTAGGAACCTGTTTGATTTAGAATGCTTTGAAGCTGCTGGTGAGCGTTTTTACCTTCTCCAAATATCGAATAATGTCAGTTTCTTTTGCAACATATGTTCCATTCACTTGATTGACCACCAATCGTGAATCAACGTTTGCTTGGAGGTTTTTTACACCCATTTGCTCTGCGATTTTTAGTCCGGCAATCAAAGCTTCATATTCCGCTTCATTGTTTGTTGCATCAAACCTGAATCTTAAAGCGTAAGTAAATTCCATCCCTTATGAGTTTGTGAATATTAGTCCTGCCCCGGAACCATCTATGCAGGATGATCGTCCGTAAACAAGATCCATAGTTCGGGGAGTTCCTCCCCTTCTTTCATCATATGTTTTGATGTGACTAGGCATTCTAGTTTTTAGGAAATCGAAGTAACGGATCCGAGGAGTAAAAGGATCTGTTTCTTCACATACCCATGGTTAGGACAGGTCGTCCTCAACGCTCGACTTTGGTCTTTTTACTTTTGACTTCCAATGACCTTTGGCGCTACCCTTGCTTTCTGACAACTCCTCCGTTCTTCTCGAGGATGCCCTTTTGTTATAACGTCTCTCGGAAGCGGGCTCCGTTGTTCTTGATCGAGAACTTTGGTGGCAGCTTTCAGTGTCTCTGTGGCTACTGTGGTACGACCGACGCCTTGAGTCGTCTGAGTATACGGACACACTTTTCCCCTTGTCTCCGAGCCCGTGGAATACACCGTTTTCCAACCTTTTGAACACAATTTTCCTTTCCGAACCCTTTTTCTTAGGTGACTCGGAGCGGCCACGTCTCAGTTCAGGGCTTCCAGATCTGCTGCAAACATACCTTGATCCGAGCCTTTCCTTCGGACCCCTTATTCTGATAGGTGTCCCTGACTCGGAATGATGTGA
Organism: Tanacetum coccineum; assembly: GCA_026074375.1. Classification (NCBI taxonomy): domain Eukaryota; kingdom Viridiplantae; phylum Streptophyta; class Magnoliopsida; order Asterales; family Asteraceae; genus Tanacetum; species Tanacetum coccineum. Next base: position 2,117 of record BQNB010108719.1, read on the forward strand.
GGTCTCCTCAAAATTGAGATGAGCTTTTACTGCTTTAAGCTTTTCCTGTTGCGCCTTCTCTTGGTGCACTTTTTCGGCTATGATTGGTAGAATCTGATGATAGTTCCCGTCACAGTATTCTCGCAAGGCTTCATCGGAAATAGGCCTGCATGGATCCTATGGAACTGGCTCCTTCCCTAGTGTATTCCTCACGACGGACGTGGGCTGGCTAAGGGGAGTTTGTTCGTTAATGCTCATGGTGAGTATTTTAGGAAACACGGTTGTATTCGTGGTCCCACGGATGGCGCCAACTTGTTAGTACAAAAAATGTTATGGGTTAAAAGGATGGATCAAAATGATTATTGGGCTGGGCCGAGGGATGCGATCTTGTACTAAATCAAGTGATGATGACGATTTCCTGCACAAACAAAGACAAACAAAGATAAACCGTTAGTCTTATCGTGGGGACGGACCCCACGATTAGACTCCGGCGTAAGAGTAAGTATTCATGTTTTGTCAAAGAATGTCAGAGAATGTGTGTGTGTAGAATGTAGTCAGAAAATCATAACTTTTGATGTGACAGAGGTCCCATTTATAGGTGAGTGAAATATTAGGTTTTCCTAGTATTTTGCTCATTTATGTTAGTAAGCCAAAGTGGGACCCTTATCGGGTAAGGGTCCGCTTATAATCGTGATTTGCGGACTTAGGCTCTCTTAGCGAACTTTCGCTGTCATACGAAAGTGTCTTCTGGGAGCCTTCCGTCCGTCTTGATGCTTCCGGACCGTAGCCAGTTAGTCTGGACTTAGCTTTGGTCCATTTGCACTTTGTAATTGCTTTATTGGGCTCGGGCCCATGTATAATATATGTGGTCCAGGCCCAGAGGTCTGTTACACATGTTATACGTCATCATAGTACTCAATATAAATCATCAAAGTTTAGAATAATTCGTTTTGGTAAACATTTGTTATCTCGTTATGACGTAGCAAAGTAATGTTTGTTGGAACTTTAGGATGTGTATAGTTGGGGAAAAATATCTTATTTTTTTAGGAAAATTTTCATTTGAGAATGGAAAAACTGAAAACATGTTTAGTCGCACTTTTTTCCTATATTTTTCAGAAAAAAACAAAATTCTCATTTTCTAATTTTATATAGAAAAATAGAAAATTACATTTTACTAATTTTCATTTCTTTCATTTTTTTAAAGGAAAAATGCAACTCTTATTTAAACAGGTTTTCAAAATTCTCAACTCTTCTCTAGAAAAATTTCCTTCTCTAGGAATTTAGAAACAGAAAAACATGAAATTTTTTCTACAACTAAACACCACCTTACCTCTTGGTACAATCTAAGCAAGTATATGTTATATGTTCATAGTTGGTGAGCACGGTCATTTTTAAGCAAGGATGATTCACGAGCGTGGGAAGAAATTAGTGAGGCTCACGGTTTGAAGCGGGAAGTGTAGTGAGAATGTGAATGTAGAATAGTTTTGTCGACTCAATCCGAATAAGAATTACATAAAAAAGTACCCTCTATTTAAGTAAAATGAAATTTTTTTCTCTTAAAAATTTAAAAACAAAGCAAACATACGAGAATAAACATTAAAATAAATCTGTCATTTGAACTATTCGGTTGATGCAAAACCAGAATAAAGATAATATTTTCACCCAAATACACGAATCTAATAACATTTCAGGTTGACATGAAAAACCAACCTCGAATATGTGGCATAGTAGTAGGAGTTTGAGATTCTATAATGGAGGTCCAAGTTAAAACCTCACAGGCGTTAACTTTGAGACCAACATTCGGGCGTCTATTATGCCAAACGTCCTTGTGTGGTCAGGAAAAAGGGAGCGAATGTGAAGAAATATGTCATGGATTCGATCTCAAATTCTTTTGGTTTTGCATGGAACAAAGTCAACTCTCATAGATATACAAATTTTTTGGTTTCTCAACCGATTTCAACTTTTTACTGAGGTTGACATGAATAACCCGAATACCGGTTTGAACCGTGTTTATCTGATCCAAATAAGTCTATGTGGGATTGTGGGTTATCATCAAGTTAGTTGAGTTAAAGCATTTTACCATGGCTAAAAAAAATAAACAAAGAAAAAAAGGATAAGGATCCTCTCATGTTCATTTGAACATAAGAGGTAATGTTCTGCTTTATCTGATTGTACATTTGATAGAACATTACCCCTCATGTTCATTTAAACACGATAGGATATTTTTCCAGAAAAAAATAGTGTTTTGCTAAACAATGCTCACTAGACATAGTTTAAGGTGTAGTTAATAAACACAAATTTTTTTAATTAACCAAAAAATACATTAAATGCATATTAAATGAACTTGTAAATTACTATATTCAAACCCCATTTTCACTTGAATTAATTAAAACATTCTTTTATAGACTAATTAAATCATGGCCAAACACTTTTCCTGTTTAACCTGAAAGCAGTTAACAAGAAAAACATCATCAAAGGATCTCCAACAACAACAAACAAAACAAAACATACTTGATGCGTATACACTAACCCAAAAACCAAACCCCTCTCTTATTCATCATCATCGACATAATATTCACAAAACACAATACTAAGTTGTTTAAAAATAATTAAGGATGGATGATGAAGTTGTCCAGCGAGTTTTACAAGAAGGTGGTCGTGATTACTACCAACAAACACCTTCCACTTCTTCTTCCTCTTCTCCATCTATTCTTCAATCTCTTCCTCTTCACGTGGTATGTTTTTGGGGCTTTTTTGCACTGCATGTTAAGTGTTTGATGAAATGTCTCAATGGAGTTTTTGGGTTTTTTGGAATTTTGATGATGACCCATTTCATTATTTGTGATTGCGATCATTACCCACATCGTTGTTTGTTGATTAGTTAGAGAATTTTGGTTCGTTTAGTGTTGATTAGTTTGGTATGTTGGTGTTTAAATTGTGCTTGCCAAGTGTTCGATGAAATGCTTCAATGAAAAATTTGGGGTTTTTGTAGTTTGGATCATGACCCATTTCAATATTTGTGATTCTGATTATGACCCACTTCGTTATTTTTTAATCAGTGTGATGATTTGGTGTTTGAATTGTGCTCGCCAAATGTTCGATGAAATGCTTCAGTGAAAAATTTGGGTTTTTTGTAATTTTGATCATGACCCATTTCATTATTTGTGAAATAATGTGGTCTAATGAAGTTGGACAGTTAGATTTTGAGGAAATATGTAACTTTGATTTGGAAAATTAAGTTTTGACGAAATGCCCTAATGAAAAATTTGGGTTTTTGGTAAATTTTGATCATGACCCATTTCATTATTTGTGATTCTGATCATTACCCGTATCGTTGGTTGTTGATTAGTTTGAGAATTTTGGCTCTTTCAGTGTTGATTAGTTTGGTATTTTGGTGTTTAAATTGTGCTTGCCAAGTGTGTTCAATGAAAAATTTTGGGTTTTCTAGTTTTGATCATGACTCACTTCGATTATTTGTTGATTAGTTTTAGAATTTGATGTTTAAATTGTGCTTATCTAGTGTTTGATGAAATGCTTCAATGAAAAATTTGGGTTTTTTTGTAAATTTTGATCATGACCCGTTTCATTATTTGGGATTTTGATTATGACCTACTTCGTTATTTGTTGATTAGTTTAAGAATTTTGGTTGTTTGGTGTTTGAACTGTGCTAGCCAAGTGACGATGAAATGCGCCAATGAAAAGTTTGGGTTTTTTGCAATTTTGATCATGACCCATAGGCCGTATCAGTATTGTTTGGTAATATATATAAGTTGCATCACAATGATTAATGAAATGCCTCAATGAAAGTTTTGGGTTTTTGTCAGTGTTTTAATAATGACCCATATTGTTGTTTGTTGATTAAGTTTGTTTAGTGAAGCTGTCTAGTTTGATTTTGAGGAAAAAGGAGGTTTGTTTTTTGGCTTGTGAATTGTGATTAATGTTGTGTTTTTAGTTGTGATTTGAGTAACGTTTGATGGTTTGGTGTTGGTTATGAATTTAATGTAAATGGATATTTTTCTTGTTTGTGAAATTGAGTTTTTATAGTTGTTGTACCTAATGTGCAAAAAGGGTCAATTTTTGGTATGCTAAAATGTATTTTACTTCTTGTTGTTCCAAATGAAAATTTAAGTGTGGCTTGTGACTATCATCACTAAAGTGTGGGAGGTTATAGCACACCAACCTCCTTAAGGACTCTAAAATGTGTGGGGTCTGAAGTTCAATTCCTACTAGGTGCAAACAACCTTAAGTGGCTACGCCAACCTCCTGAAAAGGGAGGCTTTACCTGGTTTGAGTCTGTGTGGCGGTGGGTTCAAACCATGGTTACCCAAAAAAGAACCTCCTAAAGGGGAGGGCTTTACCTGGTAGTGGGCTTAAACCCCCCTTGGATTAGTCGGCCAAAAGTTACTTTTAGTTGCTATTCTTCTTGGTGCCACATGAACTGTATTAGGTCATTTAAGATGAGAATATCTTTATGGATATCTTTTATTTATAAGGGCATATAGTTTTCATCTGATGTGAGTTGTAGTTGTGATAATGGGAAGAGACTTTATTGAACTAGGGATTTTGATTACATACTTAAACGAAGTTATCAAGAATGTAATGCAAATTGATGGTCCCTCATGAAAATCTATACGCAAGTCATTTACATGACTTGGAAATTAGAATATTGCTAATGGTTGTAGGGACATTTGCAGTTTTCGGTGAATGTTATGATGTTGGCATGACCCTACACTAGTCTTTATATTGAAATGAAAGTGCTTACATTTGCTAATATGCTGACTGATAAATATGTAAACTCAATAACTTTTGTGGTAATTACTATGTGTTTGGACGTTTGCAGTCTTTTGATCGTGGGTATTACTTGTTGGTAAAATCAATACAAGAGCTTCGATCTAAAAAAGAGGGTATTGTAGCTGTTGGCATCGGTGGTCCTAGTGGATCTGGTAAATCCAGGTAATTGTGCTATAGCTATAGTTGCAATGTACCCACTTTTTGTTTCGTATCCAAATTCGTTTTCTACATATTTGGTATGGACGTAAAGACATACATTAAATGATGTCTACAGCTTAGCTGAGAAGGTGGCGTCGGTCATTGGTTGTAGTGTCATATCAATGGAAAATTATCGCACCGGAGCTGATGAGGGAAATGAGTTAAATTCTATAGACTTTGATCTTCTCTTCCAGAATCTTCAGGTATAACGGTCTTTCTTTAAAATGTTTTAGAACATTTGTAATCAAGTTATCTGACTTTATTATTTCTGAAAACTCTCTGCTTGACACAGGATTTGTTAAAGGGCAAAGATATATTGACACCATTGTTTGATTTCCAACAAAAAAGACGAATTGGAACTAGAGAAATCAAGAGCACCTCTTTTGGGGTTGTAAGTACACACACAATTGCCATTTTAATTCTTACAAAATTCTACGATCAATTGCTCATATATTTCACACATTGTTTCAGGTGATAGTTGATGGTACATATGCTCTTCATGCAAGACTACGCTCGCTGCTAGATATTCGTGTTGCAGTGGTAATTATTTTTGATATCGTTAGTTTTGTCACAGTTCGCAACTAATGAGTATAATACTAATACATGTGTAAAATAACAATTGCATACCAGGTTGGTGGTGTTCATTTTAGTCTACTTTCTAAAGTGCAATATGATATTGGAGATTCTTGTTCGTTGGACAATCTAATTGATAGCATTTTCCCGTTGTTTAGAAAGCATATTGAGCCAGATCTTCACCATGCACAGGTAGGACATTTAAGGTTCCAACCTCATTTTATATCTTCTTATTTTCCTGATAAAATTTTGCTTTTTGCAGATACGAATTAACAACAGTTTTGGTGCATCATTTAGAGATTCAATATACAAACTCAAATGTAAAAGCGAGGTCCGCCTTCTTCTGTAACCTCTATTTCGTTTATTTTATTGCTTGACCCACTGATAAGCCAAACACATGTATCAGTCAGAAAGTGAACAATCAGTCTACTCGTTTCCAAAGAATGAAGCACAGATCGATAAGTGAGTAATCAAGTCTATACACTTTCTTTGTCACTTATTCATTATAGAGTCTTGCTAATAAGTGTGCTTAAATAATCATTTCAGTTTCATCGAGATGTATTTAAGGCCTCCATCCGCAAGTGAAGAAGCACGCGTTAACGATTGGATTAAGGTGCGCCAGAGTGGCATCAGATACTATCTCTCTCTCGGTGACCAAAGAATTGTTGACAAACATTTCATTATTCGGCCAAATGCTGAGTTTGAGGTGTGTACATCTTAATTTGAATTTGATATTTTTAATTATGTTTCTTTTTCATTCATTTTCTATGTAAAATCGTGACAGGTCGGAAGAATGACACTTGGTGGTTTACTGGCTTTGGGGTACAACGTTGTTGTGAGTTATAAACGAGCATCTAAGTCAATTATATATGGAAATCTATCCGTATCTCTTGAGACTATTGATACCCTTTCTGAAACATACATAGTCCTCAGGGGCAGAGATCGAAAAGTATGTTCTTGACTCTTCTGCTATCTCCTATTCCAATTCTTGTTAGTCCTTTCACACTGATGTCATACATTTACCTTCGCGCAGATGGTTGAAGCAGAGGCATCAAGGCTGGGCATTACTGGACCATGGATCACTAAGTCGTATCTTGAAATGATTCTTGATAGCCAAGGTAGCCTTTTATATTATCTTCTTGATTTATTTTACTTTCTTGTAAAAATACCCAAGACTCACTATAATATATTCTGATGCCTTTTAATTGATTTATGTAATTTACAGGTGTTCCGCGCCTTAACACGCCTCCTCCGCTGGCCTCCAGATCTTCGGGTACACATAAAGAACCACTGCTTGTTGCTCCAAAGCCACTTCGTATACGTTCAGACCTTGTGAACCGGGACGATGACATATCTCAACCATGGACTCGATCACCCACCAAATCCAAGATGGACCCAGTCTTAGCCCCATGGCGATTCATTTCATCAGATGGTTTGGTTGTGGATGGGTCATCCATTGGTATGTATCTTTTACCAAAAATGTGAATGACATAGTTTGTCACTTTGTCATTTAATATGTCAATATATGTATCGGTTCCTCTCATCATGCATATACAGATCCTTCTTCTTTCAGGGATACAGTGCAACTTGCTCCAATGCCTGATTCTTTTGATCTTGACAGGGGACTACTTCTTGCTGTTCAAGCTATCCAAGTAAGCATTATGATATTGGGATTGTGGCAATATCTATAGGATGTGTTTAATTCTCAAACTTGTCAAAAAAAAAAAAAACTTTTAGCTAAAATGGGAACGTGCCAATTGGGTCGAACAGATTGAAACTTTGAAAGTGGTTCAAGTCTCTTTAATGCATACAACCTCTAAAGTCTCTTTTTTTCTCCATTGGTTTAGTTTGTTATTGTTATTATATTCGTTTGTACTTATAAATTATAATTAATAGTTAACACATTAATTGTACATAAACATTAATCAGGACAGGAAGTGTTTGATGATCAGCTAGACACTGATTGTTTCTACTTGTATTAATGACCTGTATCAACCTGAGTTTGTTTTGAGTATATCCAAATAATATATGAAAAATAGATAAGAAAAAATAGATAAATAACATTTGAAAACCGAGAAGACTTACATGTTCCCATCTTGCTACCTAGTCCCTAGTCCTCCATAGGGGATGAACGATTTGCTGAAAGTTATGATGATAATTGTTTCATTAGATTTAGGAAATTTTAGTAGTTATCTTTACTTACTGAGGAGTGACAACAAAGAATGTATCTAATTTTTCAGGCTTTGTTGGAGCACAAGGGCCTGCCAGTTATAGTCGGAATTGGTATCTCTTTTTCTCTCTGTATCATTTGTGTGTGTATATTTTCTGTTGACATGGTTAGCCTATGATAAGACATTTTAATGGAATTTAATCGAGTATTGTATTGTTATAGGAGGACCAAGCGGGTCAGGGAAAACTAGTTTGGCTCGCAAAATGGCAAATATTGTTGGTTGTGAAGTCATTTCCCTTGAAAGCTATTATAAGTCTGAGCAATTAAAGGATTACAAGTATGATGATTTCAGATCGTTTGATCTACCTTTACTCACAAAGGTACTGAAAGTTTGATTTTGTATGCATTAGAAACTTCACTTATCAGTTGTATTTAATAAAAATAAATAAATTTTTTCTGGTATTAACCGTTTATTTTTTGTTTTTGTTTTTATTCAGAATATTAGTGATATCAGAAGAGGTCGGAAAGCTAAAGTACCTGTATTCGATTTGGAGAGTGGTACTCGTAGCGGGTTTAAAGAACTACAAGTTTCTGAGGATTGCGGAGTGGTATTTCTTTATTTATTAATAACTTATACTTTGTCATTATTACATTTCTATGCACATATAATAATACCAATCATTTACCAATGCAGGTGATAATTGAAGGGGTCTATGCTTTGCACCCTGATATCAGAAAGTCACTCGACCTCTGGGTTGCTGTTGTAAGTTTAGCTTTGACTATTGACTACAACAAACTTGTGGATATTAATTAATCTAAGACACCCTGATTATTTTAAAACTCAGGTTGGAGGCGTGCATTCACATCTCATTTCACGAGTTCAAAGAGACAAAAGTAAAGCTGGGTGCTTTTTGACTCAAAATGAGATCATGACCACTGTTTTTCCCATGTTTCAGTTACACATCGAACCACACCTTGTTCACGCACATGTGAGTCTCCATTAAAGGATTTTAAGCTAGTATAAATAATTTTTAGCTACTTCCGTACATAGACTTATGACCGATCTTCTAAATTGCAGCTCAAAATACGTAATGATTTTGATCCCGTGCTTTCCCCTGAGAGCTCTTTGTTTGTGTTGAAAAGCAATAAGCAAGTAAGCTCGTTACAGTATCATATAAACTTTACAAAATTTATCTATTATCAATGTGTTTTTTCTTAACATGCTAGTTATAATACAGGTAGCATATCAAGATATCTTAAAGTTACTTGATCCTACAAAGATCTGCAGCTCGGCTCAGAATTTTATTGATATCTACTTTAGGCTTTCTGGAATTCCGGCTAATGGACAGCTAACGGAGGGTGACTGTATGAGGGTGAGAATATGTGAGGGAAGGTTTGCCTTGTTAATAAGGGAGGTCTGTGGTAACAATTTCATATCATTCTTGTCTTTTTGTAATTTTTTTTATGTTTCCACCCTCATATATCATTACTCATTCATGTTTTAAGTATTATCTCTTTTGTTTTTGTTAGCCTATAAGAGAAGGGGATTTTATAATTCAGCCGAAGGTGGACTTTGACATTAGCATCAGTACAGTATCTGGTCTTCTTAATCTCGGGTATATCACATAATTTTTCGTTGACAATTGTTGTACATACATTTAGTCCATAAGCTTTCTCAATTTCTGTATGGGAAGATACATCTTTTTTTTTTTGTTTATAAATCTTAACTTTTTGGATGAAAATATTGTAATTTCAGGTATCAAGCTGTAGCGTATATCGAAGGGTCTGCATATATCTACCAAGATGGAAAGGTAGCTTTTGTATTTCAGATTATATATTTTGTTTCATTGGGGGATGGGTTTCTATTATATGGTCAAGTCCCAAGGCCGTTAATTCAGTATATAAGACACTCACCATTTTGGCGGTTTGACTTTGACCCCTAAACTGTTCTTCACAATGGTTCATTCAGTCGTTCCCTTTTCATAATTATATCGGTTAAATCCATTGACTTCTTTTTGTAGTAGTGTAATACATGAACTTAATTTATTCTCGTAGTAAGTTCAATCAAAAGTAACCCGTAAAAGTTAGGGGTCAAGTTTTATATCGTCAGAAAGTTGAAAATCTAGTGGTTTTACAAATCTTAGCCCTTGTTATATGTATAATCATCAAATTCATCATAAAATATTGGTCAATTTTAGACCCTTAGGTAGAAAGGCCATATTTGATGGTTTTACATTAACTTTTATTTGAATTTTTATCATCTTGTAGCTTCTTATAGAGGTTGATCATCTACAAGATGTCCCGACACCCTATATACAAATCAAAGGGGCAAACAAAGAGGTTGTGGTAGCTGCTGGTTCTACACTTGAGCTAAATGGCTCATATACCACAAAGGTTTTGCCTTTATAATCAAACTTTACACCATAACTAAAATACCAACATTATAATTATGTTTCAAGTCTTTACGATTTTCTAATTTTTTATTATTATTTTCTTTTTTTGAAAAATTTAGAGTTACCTTGAAATCGTGCTGGAAAAATTACCTGCATCTGGTAGAAGTTCCAGCGGGATTTATGCTCAACAAGCTGCGCGATTGCAAGAACTAGTTGACAACATACAATCACAGGTTCTCTCTCTCACGCTGTCACACATATTTGCCTCTTGGCGTAACTATAAAGATAATATCAGTGTATATATTAAGACAGTTGGTCAACAGTCGAAACGTTTTTATTAAACTGTATATCCCATCAAGCCTTGCAATTTGATAAAATCCTTATTCTTGATAATATAAGATATTTTTTGGTAAACAGGGTAGCAGTACATCTTCTGGGTCATCACCGTGTAGGGAAGTTGTTTCACCTGTGGAAGGTGTGATTGAAGATATGCAGTCAAGAATAAAGAGACTCGAGCGGTGGCAGGCAATCAATACTGTAAGTTTTTCTCATACCTTGTATTTGTTTCACTCATTTAATATTCGTGTTTTTTTGTATGTTATGTGAGACAAATTGAATAGTCTTCGTTGGTTGCACCTAAATGTGTACAAGAGATATGGTGCGAGTCCTATTACTTGATGCCAGTACAAGAGGTGTCCTATTTATTTATGAAGGGCTGGCTCGGGTTATGTTTTAGTCTTGTGGGTCTAACAGAAACTAAGACAATTTACTAAAAAGTAAACGTGTCAAATGGGTCGAGATTTGGTCAAAGTGTAATAAATTCTAAAGCCTTCTGAATCGTTTTTTCTGCATGTGAAGATTATTAAAGTAATTTATATTTTTTGATATCATATTTGACACAATACTTATACATAATTTTCTTTTATAGATGGGTTGATTTGAGTATCCGACCTGCCCACTCAAAAATGACTTGTTTTCGCCTGCCATTAGTTGATAGCCACAATCACATCTCCGTTTATGTGTTCACTTGAGTTTAAAATTTCTTAAAAATCGTCTGCAGGTGCTATGGACGTTCTTGATGTCTGCTTTTGTTGGATATTCACTCTATCAGAGGAAGCACCCGTAATTACAAGACTTCTGGCAATTTAAGATTTCAACATTGATTCTTCACAAACATATGAAGTTTAGAAATAGCTCAAAGCTAACCCCAAGAAACATCGACTAACTAACCACAAAGCAGCAACTTTATCGATGCATCCTATAACAAACCGGTACATATATTTTCCCTTTGTTGTCAAACCTTTTCTCAATATCAAAACTGGTCAAATCGGAAGGCAATAATGTCGCATATATTGTAACCTGTGTGTTGTTATTTGTATATTGCTTCGGATTTGGTAATTTCTGTGGGAGAAACAGAAACATATTTTTTTTCTTCTAATAACAGTTCGTTAATTATTGCTTTAATAGTGTCTCTTGATAGAACTTCTATTATTGCTATAATTATCGCCTCTCTTCGATAAAACTTCCCTTCGGTCATTCTCTTTTGCGAGACTCGTTGAAACCCCCTTTTGATGCATGTGTTCTGCTACGTTTGTTCGGACCAATCTAAACTTTGTGACAGAAATGGTCCAACTAAATGTAGCATAACAATGTGATAGAAATGGATCTTTACTTTTTGATATTTCTTGTAATGGCTGCATCATAAATGTATAAAAAGAAAGTGTTTTAACAAAGATGAATAGTTACTTAGAATGCTAAGCAATTGAAACATTAATCATCAAAAGTTCAAAACATTACATGGGTGTCTCAAAAATATACTGCAAGGGGTTGTCCCATTCCCTTTTAAGGAACCTTAACAATATTTGGTTCCTAGCAAAACCTAAAAACCCTACAACCTAAAATGCTGGAATTAGATTGCAATAATCACATCATTTCTTTCATCCCCATTATACTACTTTCATACTTGCAGCACCCCATCTTTATACATTCAGTCTTGGCTTATCGACACCCTCTTCATTGACGAAAATAGAGATGAAACGGCTTCTCCAACCGTTAAGTATAGCATATTTGGTTGCAGAAGATTATCTGTTCCACCCGCATTTTGCAATTTCTCCATCACTTCCCCAACCGGATTCACCAATACAAGCTGTAGAACAAATCAAGATAACGACCCAAAAACGTTAATCATGACCGGAAACCAAAAAAGCCAAATGAAGAAGCAAGAAAAAAAAATGTTGGATAGGACTTGCCTCAACACCCCTCTTTTCCAATACCCTTCTGAGTTCCTGGAAAAATGTCACTCCATTTGTGTCTATGCCACTTACAGCTGAAAATTTACAAAAAAAGAAGGCATTTTTCTTAGATAGCAACTTTGTGGAGCGAAAATAAACTCTGTGAGATATAATGTGTTTAAATAGACTTAGGATCAAATGAGAATAAATTTTGAATAAACGTTAAGCGACTTTTAACAAGTATAATTCAAATAGACTTATAAAACCTATCAATAGGTCAAAATCGTGACGTATAAGCTTGGTTTAATCTGGCAACAAGTGAATATTAGAAGCTACCTGCAAGATCTAAAAGCACATATCTGAGACTAGAATGACTTTTGGTATCTTCTTCATCCTCATAATCTAGTATCCACCTCAAAACCCTTCAAGAAACATTCAAAAATAAAAACTTCGTTCACTTAGTAAACCGAAAAATATGACTGCTATATGAAAAAAATAGGGAAATTTTTACCTATCATTGAGATAATTAGAGTTGGCAAAGTTGATTGGTGCTTGGATACTCAAAATCAAGAAACCGGGAATTGAAACAGCATCGTTGTACTGATGTTTGTTCCTAAATATGTCGGTTCCAGGTATGTTCCCCAACACCACTGTCTTAGGTCTTGTCATTTGCAACACCATCTTAAATATCGAAATCCCAACCTAAACAAAAATTATAATCAATTTGTAAGTTTATTTGCATTCCAGATCGTTATATAGATTTTCTCATTATGTTACTGTAAAATATACTTACAGCCAGTGCTAGTCCTTCTTGGACCGAGATAAAGATGACACCAAAGAAAGCACACAGCATCACCACAAAATCAAATTTGTCAACTTTCCATATTTGGTAAGCGGCTGGAAGGTCAATGAGACCAACGACGGCTGTCACAATGATGGCTCCCAATACAAGGTTGGGTGTATACCGAAACAATGGCATCAAGAAAAGAAGTGTGACCATAACTGTCACGGCCATGACTATGTTGGAGACTGCGGTTTTGGCTCCAGCATTGTGGTTCACAGCTGACCGTGAAAATGCACCTAAAAAGGGTAGCCGTTAGATTACAAGTAAAAACTTTACGATTCACAAGTTGTGAACCATGTTAGGTTTACAAATGACCGCGAAATAACTATTATATATACCAGTAGTGATGTAGCATGATGTTGTGGAACCAACAACATTCATGACTCCAATTGCTATCATTTCTTTGTTACCGTCAACTTGGTAGTTTTTTATGGCAGCAAATGTTCTACCTACAGCAATCCCTTCCTGCGTAAAAAGAAAGAAAAAAACATTTTCAGGATAACTAGATAAGTATTACACGCTGTAATCGATTATGCAGTAAAAAATGTAACTTACAGTGAGGGAAATGATGCCAGTGATGAGACCAGTTTTCAAAACTAGACCAATATGACTTCCATGAAAATGTAACATGTTCCATGAAGGTGGATTTAGTCCTTGTTCCAGTTTTCCAATCTATTAAACGACACAAGTTAATAGTACATTAGAATTTTTATTGCTAGTTTGTATATATAAGTGGATAAAATTTAAGCATCCTTACCACAGAAATGCCATGTTTTTGAGCTTTGAAAACGAATATAATGAGTGTAGACAGGATAACCGAAAGGAGAGGCGCTCCTGCTGATACCCAAAACAGTTTCGGTTTCCTTATGCTCTGTGTAGATGAAGAAAGTTATCAGTAACATTCAGTAGCGGAGCTAGAAAGTTAGTAACATAAAAATGAACGTATTCAAAAAAAAAGGTCATCACATGACAATATGACATGATTGTCCCCGTCACTAGTTTTAAGACGACGTAAGTTTAATTATACTCGTCTTTTAATTTTAAATCATCAATCTACTTTTGCAGATAAAAGATGGTCAATTTGTTGTTTATATGATTAGCCACATCTACTGTGCTGGTAGGATTCACTACTTGAGCACCGTTATAGGATATTTTAGTGTGCTTGATTAGTACTAGCTTTTAAAAGTTTAAAACATATTAGCAAAATAAGGCTCTATGTTATGTCTTTAGATACTTAACCTAAAGGTTTTGGTCATGAATACTGATCTGGTATGTGGATTTTGAAAAAGTATGTATATGTAACGAACTTGGATTGAGATTCTCTCAAGTTGGAATGAACATGACCGGTCATGTTTCCTCACAAACAAAAGAAAGACCAGGTCCCGCAGTAGACCCCACAGTTTCATATGTGAGAAAACATGACCGGTCATGTTCATTCAAACATGAGAGAATCTCAATCCAACGAACTTTTATAAAATGTTTTGATCCGCACATTTTGATGACGTGTCATACTTAAAAGTCACACGTGACACCATTTATAACCCGACACGTCATTAAAATATGCATATATGAAAGTTTGTTACATTTATGTTCACGTAACAAAACGAGACAATAAAAAAAGTTCATTACCATTCAACCAGTCTAAGACCAAATTACCCTTGTACTAATGACAAACTTTTCTCAAATTTCTCCAATATTAAAACAAATTATCATTAACAAGTGAGTACAAATGTGGATAGAATCAAAATAATAATGTAATCAATGAAAAAAGGAACTTTTGTTTGATAAAGAAAAATAATTGAAATAAATATGTCTTTTAGTATAAAGTACCCTTATTTTCGTACCGTCCTACCTCTTCATGACATGTTATTTGCGGCTATATTTTAAGACTATTTTTGTAAGTTTTTTGTATGTTATAGTTTAGAATGTTTACAACTTTAATGATCATATTAACATAAATAATATCAAATAATACTATTACTCATGTATATAAGTACTGAACAATTTCTTATCATAAAACCATGAATATATAAATATATATATATAAATATATATATTATATATATAATATAATAAAACTTATATCACTAAAACAAAAAAAATATACATATCAATGTGTCCATTCCACAAGCAAGAAGATTTAGAAAACTAGACCCCATCAAGAAGTTCCATGACCACTGCAGCCAAAATTCAACACACAATTAATAAGTAAACAAACATAAATCCAAAAATAAATTTTATATTAAGGTGTAAACACCAATACACTTGATTGTGTGGATCATGGTTGCTAAGATCCCAATCTTGATCTTAGATTTTTTTTTTTTTGGTAAAGGGTATTTTTCCTTTAAGATATTTGATCTTAAGATTTTACGATACTATAAAGCAAAAATAATCCCGTTCTTACGTATGGTTTTTGCGAGATAGGATTTTACCAAGATCCCGATCTTGACCATATTGTCTTAAGATCTCATTCGACCCGATCTTACTTTTCTCAAACCACAAGTTAAAAAACTACAAATTTATGTATTTAGTTTTGTAGAATATGAAAAACAAGAAGCTAATTGTATTATTAAACATTACATAATTATAAATTTGATCTACATTTTCATGATATAAGATGTATAAACGTGTAATAATATGTAGATTTGCATAATTTTACAATGCCTATTATGAAAATTACTTAAGATCCCGCTTCTATCTTATGATTACGATCTTGCAAACACGAAAAGATCTTATTCTTAGGTAGGATCCTGATTTTTAAAACCTCGGTTTCGGATAAATGTCATTATCAAGCATATATGCTTTCTGTTTGTTTGGTTTTGTGTGATTTTTTGGTAATTGGTTCAAACTCCATGGAAATATTCTGTTTTCCTTTTTTCATTTCAATGTTAAAACACATTTTTTACAAAAAGAACCTAAAATCCAAATATCTCAATGTAATCTAACTTTTTTTGTACACTTGTGACAACTTGCATGTGTTATAAATGAAAAAATAAAAAAAGTGTAGCAATAAGTTACCTCTTTAGTATTGTGAAACACAGAGGACATGACAGGAACCAAACCCATTTCTTTAGTGAAATGAGTGATACCAAGAAGAGCTTTCAATTGTTGAAGTGATACTATGATTGCTGCTCCAGCCATGAATCCAATAAGTGTAGCCTTTGACAAGAAGTCTATTATGAACCCAAGCCTATAAAGCACAAATTCATTAGTACAATAAAAAAGTTGTTGTATGTATTATAACTTTGTACATTATGTCTTGATCAATAAAAAAGGAGAATTGCTAGAACCACAAAAAGACTTTCACAAAACTTTTCACAAAATGATTTGTCACATGTTTAGTGGTATTCTCTTTCTTAAATACATCCACTAAACATGTGACAAATCATTTTGTGAAAATTTTTGTGGAAGTCTTTTTGTGGTTCTAGCAACTCTCATAAAAAAGTTGTTGGTCCCCTTTTGGATAGAATGTTTTTTGAGAAAAAAGATGTCAATTTGGCGGACTTTCATTTGACTTATCATATAATCATCCTATGACCAGAATTGAATCAATATTTTTTTATCTAATTGCCAATTATCTCTCTTTCATCGCAAACGTTCAGTCAACAAGGTCAAAAGAGCTTTGAGAAAATAAGTCGCGTGTTCTCACAACTCCTGACCTAAAAGATCACTCGAACAAGTATTTTATTATTTGAGACTAGTTCCTTGAACAAATTGGTAGTCGGGACCCAAAAGAGGTGCATGAGTCAGGGTTTCCGTCGATTTAAACCTTTCGAGTAACGTTCATAAATCAGAAAGTAATCTAGTTATATTAACATCTCATCTAGTTCTATGTTAAGATGTATAAGATTTTTTTTTAATCGTTGACCGTTGTTTTAAACAGTTTCGAGTTAGAATATGGACCTTAAAAAGCCAAGAGAGGCTTGAAAGAGACCAGCAAAGAAGGTAGAAGTGAAAGCCAATTGAAGAAACAAAATAGGGTCTTGTGTAGGTGACACTTCTTGTCTCAGCATTGACCCCATTAATAGTGATGCAATTGACACTGGTCCAACTGCTAGATCTCTTGAGCTCCCTAGTACAGCATATACTAGTGGTGGCACAAAACTTGAATCTACATCAGTCAACACCAACAACAAAAATTTGTATAAGTATTTGTTATCATTTAGATAACATGTATTTTTAATGAGTTTTTGCACACTTTTGTGATTAAACTACTTGTGACATGCATTTTGGATGTTTGCTATATTTTTCTCTAGGTCTAAGAGTGATTGAGTATATTAATTAGGGTTTTTCTAACATGTGCCCCTGGGGCACATGTTTAGGTGGGGACATCAGGCTGTGTGTCACAGCCTGATTGACCAACAGTTATTTGTGGGGCCTGATAATGATTAATAACAATAACTGCTGGCCAATCAGGCTGTGACACACAGCCTGTGTCCCCACCTTAACATGTGCCCCTGGGGCACATGTTAGAAAAACCCTATTAATTGTTGGATAGTTTATGACAAAAATTATAATAGTGCAAAGATTCTTTTTCCACTTATTTCAACAATCAGAAAATATTTGTTCATGTAAAGTATAATGTCTTTTTGGAATTTTCACAAAACATGTTCAAAGAGTCAATAATACTAGCTTTTTATTTAAAAAAAGCTTGCTAAGTTAGCAAGTTCTAATCATGGCAGTGTAAAGAAAAAATAAATACTTACATAAACCAACTATAGGAGGGAGATTGGCAAGCTTTGCATAGCTTATACCCTAAAAAACAACAATAAAACCAAAAAATAACCTATGTCACAAATCATGAAATAAATAGTCTTATATAAGTATGGTACCACTTATCATAGACACTAGTGACAAAGATGTCATGGTGTGAAAATATATATATTTGTCATCTTTAGAAGAGAAAAAACAGCATAAACCAAAACAAATTAAAGACAAAGATTATTTACCTGAGGAATAGCTAAACTAGCAATTGTGAGACCAGAAACAACATCAGACTTGAATAGGTTAAGGTTGTATTCAGGACCCCATTGAAGCATAGGAAAAATGTATTGAAAACCAAGAAGCCATTTTTGCTTAATGGATTGTCCTTTAAATTGTCTTAAAGGATCATCAGGAAAGAAGGTTTCTTTGAGCCTATTTTTCAGCTTTTGCAAGCTACTTCTTTTTGGTGGTGTCTCAACCTTATGAATCTCCATGGCTATCTCTACTCTATGATGATGGCTTTCATCAAGCTTTCCCTCCATTCTTTTGGCTTTTTTTTTCGACTTTCCGATAACACGAATAGTTCAAGATAATTGGCTAGAGGAAGTAGTAGAAGAAGGAGATGATGGAATCAACATGAGGTGTTGTATGCACTTATATAAAGAATCATGGTTGGTGTTGTTTATGTCATCTTATGAGACATGCATCCCCACATATCCATCAACTTTCCAAATGGAAGAGAGAGGATAAATTTCTTAATTTTTCTTCTTTTTTACAAGAAATAGATAGGACTAAATGATTATGAAATACTGTATGGATGAGTGTTAGGGAGCTTTTTAGGATTCTGGTTAAGCTCAAATGGACATAAAACAAAAGGGCTTTGATTGGCTTGATGAGTGGATCAATAATTGAAAAAGGTTAGATTCATGTCTCAAGTGTTTCTTATACTTTGTTGATTGCTTCTTATTTATGGAAGGTGCACATCTCTAAGCTGGTTATGACTTCAATGGTGGGCAGTTGAACATGGCTTAAATGCATTTCTGATGTATACAAAGATGCTGTAAAGAAAATTTGTCTCTCGCTACGTACCATGGTCGGTATGACGGTTCTCGATAATTGGATGATACATTCGTACATTCTTTTTGGATGGTCGAATATTCTTTTACGTGCGATTTAACTTTACTAAATTTAGCCGGTGAGACGGTTGTTAATGCTATCTATTTGTGTGTTCTTTTCGTTTTACATTACCTTGACGATTATTTGCTAGTCGAACACTCGAACCACAAGGATGGGTAGTTTTCTTATTATGCTATATGAAATGAATGTAACTTTCTTTATTTCTATAGAAATATGAGTGTTGGTGTTACTATTATGCATTGGATTCAACCCATGGACCAAGAACCTAATATAATTTGGCAAAAAGGCAGAGTGATTTTATGGGCAAGTTGTGCTTTTTAACATATTGGTGGGATATGGGAAGTAGGCCAAGGTTGGTCATGTTTTTTTCCTTTTGACCATGGTAATTATTTTTTGTCCTGTGCTTTCTGTATTTAGAATTATTTGATGTGTTTTAGAATAACTTTTCACTTTTTATATTAGTCAATCTTATGTTTTGTAATTCTCTTATCTATTTCTTTCTGGCTTCTCACTGGTTTTTAATAAAAATTTGCTGTTCAAAAAAACAAATTATTAATACTGTGCTTTCATTATAAATGGCACCGGTTTGGACCTGATTCAACCCATGGAACAAAAACCTAATATAATTTGGCGAAAAGGCAAAGTGATTTTATGGGCAAGTTGTGCTTTTAAACATATTGGTGGGATATGGGAAGTAGGCCAAGGTTATTATTGGTTGGTCATGTTTTTTTTCCTTTGACCATGTAATTAGTTTTTGTCTTGTGCCTTTTGTATTTAGAATATATTAAATAACAATCGCGCGTTTTTTTTGCTCAGGTAAATTTTTTTTTCTTATTTTTTGACCATAGAAAGGGAGGGGATTATAAAATTTTTTTAGGCCGATGAACAGTAACTGAGCCTGGTGGGCCGGGTACTGTTCATTTTACTGTAGCAGCTAGTCAAAAACGACGTAGTATCACTTTTCAAATGTGTATTACCATAATTCTTGTTAGTTACCTGTTTAATTGGATTCTTATATTATACAGTTTAAGTTGTTCCAAGGAAATTTTTTATGCAAGTAAACACCCATACCAATGAACACGTAAATGAGACTGGTGGGACCGCGGAGGGGTACTGATTCATTTTAATGGTGGCAAGTAGTACAAATAACGACGTAGTATCACCTTTTCTATTGTGTTCATTACCCATAATTATTTGATTATTTGGTGTGTTTTAGAATAATTTTCTACTTTTTATATTTGTCAATCAGAAAGTAATTACTCTTTTCGTCTTAATTTACTTGTCTATTTTTTACTTTTGCTGTTTTTTTCTTCAACTTTGATTTTAAATTATTATTTTTATGGTATATAATAATTGATGCAAAATATAGGAATGAATTGAGTTTTAAATATATTTTCATTGATATAGTTTTCATCAAGTATTATATAACATAAAAAAAGTAATTTAAGATCAAAGTTGAGGAAGCAGACAAATAAATTGAGACGGAGATAGTAAAAACATTATTAAAGGTAAAATCATATTTCTGCACAACTATTTTATGAAAAATAAAAAATTAAAAATAAAATAAATAAATAAATGAGGTTTTACTTACTTATTTTACTTAAAGATTGCGAGTTTTTGACTCAGATGTACGCGACTTAATAAGGTTATTCACACGACCCTTCTATAGTCACCCTCTTATGTGTACCAGCTGAGTTTTGAATTTTAACATTTTGTAAGGAAGCCAATTGTCTTACCATTATAACATTTTGGTGATGGTTCTAGGAC